>VZRI01014185.1:0-12260 GCA_013397515.1 Upupa epops | reverse complement strand
TGTTCTACTTCCTTCATCATCTTTGGTGCTCTACACTGGACACCCTCTAGCAGCTGTGTCCTTGAACTGAGGGTCCCAGAACTGGACATAATACTCCAGATGAGGTCTCAGTACTACAGAGAGGAGGGGGAAAATAACCTCCCTTGATCTGCTAACCACTCTGCTTCTGATCCACCCCAGGATGCTGTTGGCCCTCTTGGCCACAAAAGCACATTGCTGGCTCATAGTCATCCTACTGTCCACTAGGACTCCCAGGTCCCTTTCTCCTACACTGCTCTCCAACAGGTCAGTCCCCAACCTATAGTGGTATCTGGAGTTATTCTTGCCCAGGTGCTAGACTCTGTCCCATTGACCACTACTCTCAGGCTTCTATCCTGCAGCCAGTTTGCAATCCACCTCACTATCCAATCACCCAGTTCACACTGTCCGTATTTGGCTGTAAGGATGCTATGTGAGACTGTGTCAAACGCCTTACTGAAGTCAAGATTAGACCACATCCACTGCTCTGTCATAATTTGTCCACCTGGTTATGCCCTCATAAAAGGATATCAGGTTGGTCTTGCATGACTTCCCCTTGGTGAAGCCATACTGACTGTCCCCTGTTGTCCATGATGTGCCTACAGACAGCATCCAGGACAAATTCTTCCCTCACCTTTCCTGGGATGGAGGTGAGGCTCACTAGTCTATAGTTACCTGGGTTCTCCTTCTTACCCTGTTTGAAGATTGCTAACCTCAAGTCCCTGGGCACCTCTCCTGATCCCCATGACTTATAAAAGATGACAGAGAATGGCTTAACAGTGAGTTCCACTGTCTCCCTTATCATATGTGGGTGCATCCCATCAGGGACCATGGATAACCTCTCTTTATTCTCTTGTGGGGCCACACCTTGAATATTCTGTTCAGTGTTGTTTCACTAAAGGCAAGCACAACATGAAAGTGCTGGAACATGTCCAGAGAAGGGGAATGAAGATGATAAATGGTCTAGAGCATAAGTCCTATGATAAGCACTGAAGGAACTGGGTTTTTTTCAGCCTGGAGAAAAGAAGGCTGAGGAGAGACTACCTAAAGGAAGTTTGAACCAGGAGGTCAGCCTTTTCTCCCTACCAGCAAGCAATAGGATTAGAAGAAATGGCTGCAAGTTGTACTGGGGTGGTTTAGGCTGGATCTAAGGAAAAATTTCTTCACTGAATAGTTGAACTTTGGATTAGGCTGTCCAGGGAAATGGAGAAGTCAACATCTCTGGAGACATTTAAAGGACATGTAGATGTGGTGCTTACAGGCATGGTTTAGAGGTGACCTGGTAGTGTTGTGTTAATGGTTGGACTTGATCTTGAAAGTATCTTCCAACCAGAGTTTTTTGTGATTCTGTATCTACTTCAGGATCTTCACTGTGCTGAATTACAATTTTCCTCTCTACTTGCTCAGAGACCCCTGCACTACATCTCAATGTATGCAATAAAGTTATCCTCAGCTCTCACTTCATCTTGTCCCACGTTCTCACCAGCAAAGACGGTTAAACATAGTATGACATTTCACAGAAGTGTGGTGTAGTTCTTTCAAAACTTCTAACATGCTACCGCTGAAATTATGAACTTCCCACGCCTCCCCAAAATCCACTGACAGGAATTCTTTTTGTACCACCTCCTCCATCCTGTTCTTGTCTTCAGATATGGTGAAGGACAAGCTACACTTCTCTGCTTCATTCTGCAGCCCAGCATCTACACTCTCCCTCTACAAGGAGTCTGATTCACCCCAACTAAGCTTACATAAATGTCTTCAAGATAATTTTACTGAAGGTACACAGTATCTCAGTTGCCATTTCTATTGTGTCTGCAGTGCAGAACAACAGAAATTGACAGCATCTGGGTCCTAGTGCAGTTCTCAGGACCTGCTTAGGTGCTAGACACAAAAGTAGGTATCAAACCTTTCAAACGTGGTTGTACCCTGAAAAATGCTGAGCTCCACACTGCGGCAATACCCCAGCTCCTTGCAGAAAAACTAGCTAACTCAAAACTTGCTTGGCTAAAACTGCATTGCAGTTACTTGTGGGAAATTCTTGAGTTGCAGATAGTCACCTTTGGTAAGTTTTTACTGTGACTGCAGAATAGGCATTCTCTGACCTAAGTTCTGACACTTTCTGGTCCACATAATTTATCTCACCCTAATACAATCTTAAATCATTAGTCATCATACAAATGGATAGTGACAGATTCATCAATACCATGAGTTCTTACTACTAAGACTACAAAAAGACAGTCACCTAGGTTTTTTAAGGTTTTTTTCTGTGTTACATTGGCTATAATATATATCTAGTAACTATAAATAATAATATATATTTATTAGCAAGGAGATTCCCATAGATTCATGATTGTCTTCTAACATTACAATCCTGTTCTTAGAGCAAAGACAATTCAACAAATCCAACTCAGACATAAATGTGCAAATCAAGATTTCTGCATAACTTTAGCTATGACATATTTATGGACTAGCATAACTTGGCTTCAATTATTAATTGAATTACATGTTAATTATGGTATTAATTTTACTACTACATATAAACTTAATATGCATTGTGTGTTCTAGTATAGTTAGGATCAATATTTATTTTATATTCCTTGCATTCTTCAGTATATTACTGTCCTACCGCAGGAAGGGATGTTGTCGCAGATTTAGTGCCCACTTTAATGCAGCTAATTAAGAAGTTCTGGATAGGTAATGTGTTGAGAAATGATGTGTGTCTGAATAGATGTTGCAAGTGCATAAAAAGCTTAAAGAAGGAAATGTCTACACTAGCTTAATGGCCTGTGTTTTCAATTAGATTAAGCTTTGAAATTTGACCCTTTGACCTTAAGCATTGTGTCCTCTGGAGAAAGCACGTCAGTAATTTATTCACTGTACATTGCAGATGAATCTATAGAAAAAGAACTCACTTATAAATGATGTTGTATTGACATATTTGCAGATCTGTTGCAATAAAAGCAATTTTGTTATCCAGCAAATGGATGTTATAGGAAAATTTTAGTCCGTGACTGGCACACTTGAAGAAAAAGTTATTTTTAACAACTCACAACAGGGATTTTCTATCAGTTTACCAAGTACAATGTTAATTACCATGCCTTTGAGGATATTTTATATAATGTTAAAATTTCATAATATACTATTCTCAGGGAACTCGGGAAAGTGTTGTTAAAATCCTAGTACAAATTTATAGGAATTTCACTCAATCTTCTAATTCTCATCTATTTTGTTTATTCTGGTTTTCATTAGTATTAGATAGGCATAATGCTATGGTCATTTTCTTTAGGAGGCTGTGATATGTAAGCTGTTGCCTTTTCATGCCAATGCACAATAAACTCTTTTTTCTACCTTAGAGAAGCTATCCCACAGAGTTGTTCTTTTTGCCTTTGATTTCTCCCATTAGTCTTCCTCCCAGCACAGTTTGCTCTGAATTATCACTAATAAAAGCAAAACTGGGGAAAAACTTGGATGAAATGACCTGAAATTATGAACCCATTTTAAACAACAAACTGAAATCTGATTAAACTACTGGTGAGGACCACTCATGGCTTCAAACTGTGTTATGAACAGCCATCAGAGACTCTGGATGTAGCATGATTTACTGAGAGTTTGGCAGCCATTGATTGGCTGTACTAAGGCTGCAACTTTTAATGTAAAAACAAATATTTTTGTTCTCTGAATAGTGTAAATTTCCACTGAAAAAATTATTGCTTTCTTTGTGTATCTTCTTCCCATCTTCCTCTTTGGGCAAAGCTGTTCACCTGTCATTAATTTCTACAATAGTCTTTCTTTATTTTCTGAGAACTCTGTCTGTTCAAAGAAGAAGTACCAAGGGTATATATTGTCTCAGCAAATCACTTTTTCTAAAGCATTAAATGTGCTGTAGTATCTCACAGTTCTCTGCGTATTATCCTCCACCCGTTGTTTTATGCCTATTATGAATTATGATAATTTATTTACCTGAAAAGTGCCTAAAATACAAACATAATGATTCTGACAGAGACACCTCTTGAGAACAGCCTCTAATAGCTACACCTGGCAATATACTTTGACTTGTCAATGGAATCCATGCTATATGAGACAATGACCCAAGAAAAAGGCAATGAAAATGCATTTTAGTGGCAGAGGGAAACTAAAATATTGTAAGCACAATGTTTAGCAGCAGTAAAGCACGCATATGGTTTACTATTTTTCTCAGAGTTTAGATGTTTCTATTGTCAAGTGTACAACATGTTATTTCTGGATGTTTTGTTTCCTCCTGCTGTTTCTGTGCCTGCCCAAGAGTTGAAAGTATTAAGGCACCCACTTTCATAATGGATGGTTTTTCATGAAAATTTTGAATACCAATATTTTTCTTTCAATACTCTTCTGTAAATACACATGTTAAACATCGTTATCCACTCCGCAGGTGTTCATTTCTATATCTATTTAAATTAGAAACTAATAATAAACTACTTTATATAACTATTACAATGAAGATTCTGAAGGGTTCAAAATTTAATCTTGTAAGCAAATAATTATTTGATTGCTTAGACTGGGATTTCAACTACCATTCAGAGTGGCACTAAAGAGATGAAAAACAGCTGTGCAGGTTTTTTTCAGCTTTTTTGCATAAAGGAAGAGAAGGAAAGAAGAGCAAATTTAAATGGAGAAAGATGGCTGCAAATGTGATGCTCTATATTTGAGTAGTTATCATCATTATTAAACCTACAGTTTGAGTATCTAACATGACCTAAATATGCCTCTGCAATGCAATTTTAAGAGAGTTTCTACAAAACTGTAGAAACTGTATAGTAGCTGTATTTGTTTTATATTAACACAATACTGAAGTTTAAGGTTCTTATTAATCATTTTAAAAATGAAACTTTCCCTTGAAAGCTATCTGCAAATGAAATCCTATTGAATAAAGACACTTTCATTACATACTTTATTCTTATCTGTACTGAAAAGGTTTGCATAATGTAGCTATTTAAAAGGGGAATGGATTATTGTTCCCTGTAGTTATGCTTCTTGGTAATTTCGTTTGGATACGGTGCTTCTTGAACCACTGGTGGAAATTATTTGCTTTCATGTAACCAAAAGGAAAATAGGCAATAAAGGTATAACTGTGCAAATACATAATTCTGGAATGGCAATGAAAAACAGCACATAAAAGGAAAAGTATTGTATAATTTGAACAATACTAATGCAACTGTTTTTATAGGACAGACTATACCCAACTTGTTCTCTCTTACCTTGGTACAATGCAGGTTTTGCTGCTTTAGGACTGGATCCAACCTATTTTCCTGAAACAATTTAGAGGTGGAAGCAGTGTTTTCTCTCATATCACTTGCAAAAGAGAAATATATTCAGCAATACTACAGCATATAGAATGCATATTATATAGAAACCAGAGCTTTTCAACATACAATATATACCATTTTATAATTCAGAACCTTTCACTTAGAAAACAAATGAAACAGTTATTTTAAAAGTTAAAAATAAACTTAATTTATTATTTGATTGAATCAAAACACACTTCAGCTTATTCATAATTGACAGGTCTCTGTCCTTGTCCCCACCGAAAAAAAATGTCTGCACAACTGCAGCATTACTTGTCCAGCAATACTAGTCTTATGTTGACAATGAAGCTTTTGGGTTTTATTACTACCACAGAGGCAGCAATTCTCATGATACACATTCTAGCTGAACCAGAATTTCACCCAAAACTTGGTGATCTGAGCAGCTCATTTCAATCAGGCATATTCTGTAATTCTGGTAATGCATTTCCCTCAGCTTCCTGTCTTCAGTCTTCAATGACAACTACTCCAGCAATGCCACCCACGGTGCAGAAGGCAATGTCTGGTACTGTGAGCGAATTATACATTATAGGAGAAAATCAACTCTGAGACCATGAATGCAATCCATCCTTGGGTCCTGATGAGATGTATCCATGTGTGAATGAAGGGGCTATGACACTATCTACCGTATGTGAGAAGTCATAGTGGTAAATCATCCCATTGAGTGGAAAAAGGAAAACATAAATCACATTTTTCAAATGGATATAAAGGAAGACTAAGGGGAACTATAGGCAGGTAAGTCTCACTTCTGTGCCCAGCAAGGTCAATGAACAGATACTCCTGGAATCTATTATGAGGCATGTGGAAAATAAAGAGGTGATTTGTGACAGCCAACATGGTTTCACTGCAGAAAAATCCTGCTTGATAAAATTGGTAGCTTTGCATGGTGGGGTTACAGGATTGGTGGATAAGGGAAGAGTGACTGATATCATCTCCCTGGATTTGTGAAAAACATTCAACACTGTTCCATCGTGTATCTTTGTCTCTAAATTAGAGATACATGGGTTTGCAATATGGAATACTTTGTCTGGATGGTCACATACAAAGAGTTGCAGTTAACAGCAATGTCCAAGTGGAGATGAACAAGGAGTGGTGTTCCTCGAGGGTTGGTATTGGACCGGGTGCTGTTTAGCATCTTTCTTGGTGAAAAGGACAGTGGCATTGAGTGCAACCTCAACAAGTTTGCTAGAGACACCAATCTGTGTGGTGCTGTCAACATACTAAAGAGAAGGAATGCCATTCAGTGCAAATTCCAATAAGGCCAAGCACAAGGTTCTAAACATGGGACAGGGTAATGCCAAACACAAATACTGTCTGGATGGAGAATGGATTAAGAGCAGCTGTGAGGAGACGAACTTGGGACTGTTGGTGGATGAGAAGCTCAGTATGACCCTCCAATGTGTGTTTCCATCCTAGAAAGGACCTCATTTGCTGGGCTGCATGAAAAGAAGCATTGCCAGCAGTTTGAAGGATGTGATTCTTCCCCTCTATTCAGCTTGTGTGAGATCACCACTTACAATACAATACAATGTATTCAACATTGGAGTTTCCACCACAAGGACACAAGACCTGTTGGGGTGGGTGTAGCTAGGGGAGGGCCTCAAAGATGATCAGTGGCCTGGAACACATCTGCTATGAAGACAGACTGAGAGATGGAGTTGTACAGCCTAGGGAAAACAGTTCTCCAGGGAAACTTATAGTGGTCTTCCAGTATCTGTTAAAGATGGCTAGTAAAAAAGATCTAGAGGGATATTTTACAAGGTCATGTACTGATAGAACAAGGGTAATAGCTTTACATTGAAAGAGGGTAGGTTTTAATTAGATTTAACAAAGATCTTCACTATGAAGGTGACACACTGGAACATGTTGCCCAGAGAAATTGTGGATGACCCCTTTCTGGAATCATTCAAGGCCAGCTTTAAAGGCTTGGAGGAATATGATCTAGTGGAAGGTATCCCTGGAATTAGGTGATTTTGAAGGTCCCTTCCAATGGAAAACATTCTACGATTCTCTGATTCTGTCATTCTATAATTTTATAGTTTAGCATTTATGGTGAAAAGCTAACTGTCAGTAGAAGCTGCGAATGCCCATTTTGAAACTTTCTGCTTGTGAAAAGCTCTTAAAGAACTCTGAATAAGAGCTCTGTGAAAGAACAGTGTTAAAATAGTTCCTGGGTGAATTATTATCATAGCAGGATCTAGAAGTACCTCACCTCCCAAAATGAACTGCAACTTATCTTCAGCTCATTAGCTATACACATGTCAGTGCAGAAAGTCAACCAAAGTATTACAGAATTGTGATCATGGAATGGTAGAGGTTTAGAACAGACCTCTGGAGATCTTCTAGTCTGACCCCCTTGCTGCAGTAGGAACCTAGAGAAGATTGCACAGGAAAATGTCCAGGCGGATTTAGAGTATCTCCAGAGCAGAAGACTCCACAAGTTGAAACTGAGTAAATAAATGTAAGATAGGGAATAGAAAATAGTGGCAAGCTTTCTCCACATCTTTTTTTTTTTTTTTCTTGAAGCCATTGTTAATGAATCTGTACTTCTTATATTAATGTACAATTATAAAGAGTGGTTCTCCTAGAATTTAAGAAACCAGTCCATGTTGGGTTTCTATAACTGAATATAATGCATTATATAAGAAAAGCCACAAACACCTTTGTTCAGTTATACATTAGCTACACTATTTGTATAGGGCCTAGAAAATGGAAGTGAGATCTGTTTCTGAGAACTTGAGATACAATAAATGAACAATACAATCAACTTCAGGATTCTTTTCTCTGAAGTTTAAAACTTATAATTTTTAAGGAGATAATATCTCAACTAAAGGTTTGACAATAGGTATTTTGGCAGTAAATTCTGGCTTAATAAGCTCTTATCATACAGCTATTTTCAATGATAAAAGCCTGAAAGTCTATGGGAAAAGTAGTGAACTTTTATCAGTTTATTTTTATCAACTTAGATTACCTATCTTAGCAATGCAGAAAAAGAAATTTTGTGTTTGTGCCATCGTACATAAAATGTTCAGAAGTTGGTTTATAAACTTAAATAACTAAAATCATGACCAGCGCATCAATCTTCTTTGATTTTTGGAGCACAAGCTTATTTCACAGACACACAGAAACTCTACAGGAACTGCCACATCAGAAGTTCTGCAGCAAGCTGGATTTTTAAGAGTATTTATTTCCTTTGATGACTCAGTCATTTTTCTTTTTCTAAAAAAAAGAAAATTTGCTTTACAGAGAAGAATCTAAATGGGAAGAAGACTATAAACCATATTTTATCTAAAAATGTGTAGGCAGAATTAATACAATCAGTGGGTTTTTTTCTGGTCATTTGCATGTTACACTTCTTTTGGATAGTTCACTCAATAGTTTTTGCTTCCAAATGCAGTTCCCTCTTGCCTGGAAGTTGCCAGATGTATTAAATAATGCACATATTCATTCAAAAGGCTGAGCAGATTCCTGTGAAAAGTTGTGTTATGTCTGTTTAGTTTTTGGTTTATTGTTCTGTGTATTTGCTGGATCTAGTCTACCATCTGCCAAATGTCACTCTGAAATTGCTGCATTTTAGTAGTGCCTGAAATTTCATTTGTCTGTAGTTTATATTAGCCAATCGTTTTTTCAAAATTATGATGACTTCCTGATGATGAAAAGCAGTACATAGTCATAGTCATAGTCTCTTTTATTCATCTAAAATACCAGGACCCCTGAGTCTAGTAATCTGGACCATTTGAGCACACCTCTGTTTAAAATTGATTTCTTCTCTTGCCTTAATAAAAAAATTCTAGCATAATTCACTGAAAATGGCATCTGTGATATTTTCTACTACACAACCCATCCTATCTCATGGCTTTGTAGTTTTTTGTCATGAGGGATTAGTGTTCTCTAAAAACTTACATTTAACACATTAAGTCTGGGCCACTATTTCAGTACTCACACTGTAAGGACAAGAGCTTGCTAAACTTTACTAATCCTATGTGGGTTTAAATGTGATGGAACAGATGCAATTCTGCTGCAATGGTGCAGTTACTACTTGAGGCCAAAAGGACTGCACACCTCTATTTCTTTAAGTGATTAATCACTAGAATGAACTACACAATAAATATTCAAATCTGGAGAGGCCAACACAGAGGGAAAGGTTATGTTTCATTGACCCAAGTTAAAAGAACAAATCTGATAATAACCTGCCAGATATCCACACTAGTGAAATGTTTCTTTTGGTGGATCCATCTAGTCTAACAGATGAGCCTGGATAGTAACCGTGTTTTGGAAAGAGCGTATTGAGACACTGTCACAACCTGTCCTAGGAAAGAGGAAAACTGAGGTTACTAACAAAATTAAGATCTGAGTGACTTTTTTTCCTTAAAAACAATTTAATATAAATTAAACCCCAACTTTGGGCACCTCTCCTGATCCTCATAACTTAGAAAAGGTGATGGAGAATGGGTTAGCAATGACTTCTGCTGTCATTGCACACACAGGTGCATCCCATCAGGGCCCATGGATTTATGTACATTCATTTTGCTCAACACATCTCTAACCCAGTCCTCATCAACCAAGGCTTTGACCTCTTTTGCCTTGACTTCCTCTGGAGCCTCAGCAGTCTGAACTTTGATATCAGGACATGTCCCAGAAGTATAGACAAAGAAAGTGTTCAGTATGCCTGCTTTGTCTGTATCCACTGTCTTCAGGGCACCTAGCTCATTCAGCATGGGTCCCACATTGCCTCTGGATTTAGTTGCTCTTGATCACCTTTTTGTCCCTCCTCCATGAAACTAAGCACTGAATTACAATAATGGATCTGATATTTCAATATCAAGCAGGATATAGAAGTTTAAATTGCTTGGGATGTATAAAATAGATGAGCATTTGAGGCTTTTGCTTTCAGCAACTGTTGTTTTATATGTTCTAAGGAATTCAGACTTCATTGTTAGTTTTCAAATTTCTGGCACATCATTTGTTCTCCCTAAACCATCATTGCTTTAAACCTGTGTTTGAAGTAGTGACAATTCTTCATTCCAAAAATGCAAAAGAATTATAATTGATGTCTATTATTTTTGTTTTGTGTCAAAACATCAAGCCTACTTTTGTGATCTCATTGAAATTTCATTACCATACCCTTGCGGTAACATATGGGAAAGCTGGAAGCAACAAGAGCACACAACTGTAATCTCTTGTGCCTGAGATGGGACAAAGAAAAGATTTTGAGAAAATTATAAATAATGAGCATATAGAATCCTAATCTGTCTAAAACATTTAAATGTAGTTCTGCGTTGTCATGATCGTTGGTAACTCTTTTTACTAACGTATTAGTAGTGTGGCATGGTATTTTGTAATATAGGTAAGAACACAATAAAATGTCAGCTTGACTTTCTCCAACTTTCACCTACCATAGTGGAACAAATAAGCAGCAATTCTGTAGTTTGCTTTGTTGATGTAAATATTGTTTCTGCTCAATATTTCAATAACAAAATCTATTCAGGTCAGATCAGGGGAGAAAATCACTAAAGTACTTTTGAGCATTAACCACATTATCTTCTCTGTCTCTACATCAAGTTATCAGGTCCCAACAAACTGATTCTTAACAGTAGGGGATTTCTTTTTTTTAAATTCAGTGCTTCAGCAGCTATGTTTTTTAATAATGTAAACTTTTTTATTTGCTATTTTATTTCATCCAGCCTGCAACAGATATAGCTGGAGAATACACATACTTTTCACTCCCCTTCCTTGCTCTCCTAATCTCCCTCTCCCTATACAATCCCCTGTCCTCCCCTGCCCTTGTTCTTAAAATACTTAAAATGCTAGATTTAATCCCAGGGATCCTCTTCCTCCTGCTACATATTTTGGGTTAGAAAGGCAGTGAGCAAATATTCTTGCTGCTTTTACTAGCTCTTGCTTCTAAGATACTGTATTAACAAACCACTATTCCTTTTGTCAATAACTAAATACTTGCTCATGGCAAAATAAAGTGCACACTTATAACTCTTTTCTCTTCTACAAAAATCCTGAGGCTTTTTCCCACCTGTGGCTACAATGCAAATAAAAAGAGGGTCTTGTAGATTGAGTTTTAAGCCAATAGTTGTGTATGCAAATAGGCACAGCTGGGTGAGGTGCAAAGCTGGTGTGACCAGTTTCCTGTTTCTCATGGGATGGGGGACCCTTTGTTCAGAGATCAAGCACATGTCACTGGACTGACTGCTGCCTGCAGCCATCTTGTACCCTGGATTATGGAGGAGAGAGTGGGAGTACAGAGAAGGTCAGTGGAGAAGACTTACTGCAAACCCATGTTGTACTGCAATGTGACCCATAGAAGATGGTACACTGGAGCAGGCGACTGAAGCAGGGAATTTAAAAGAACTGATGGCTCTGAGAGCAAAAAAAGCTGAACTGAGCTATAGATATCATGTTTCCTCAATGAAAATAGTAGCTCTCTTCAGCCTAAGGAGAAGGAGGTAGCAGAATAGGTAAGAATGTGTGATTTATCTCTGTATTTTGGTATTAGGTTTTTTATATTATGCAAATTTAATATAAATTAAATGGTTTATAAATTAAATGGTTGGGGGGTTTTCCACAAATGGAGACAGTTGGGTTTTTTTTCCCTGCAACTTTTTGAGTAGTTTTGAACGCTTCTTGCTTTGTTTTAGCTTATTAACGTGGTAACTAAATTAATTAGTTAGTTTCGTATTCAGTCTGGTCAACTGGTGTCAGAGGGGTTTATCAGAGAACACCATATGAGACACAGCTGTTAAATGTTACATGTGTGCATGTATTAATTTGAGAGAACTCCTTTTGGATTCTGCACGTAAGAATAGAAGCCATTCAAAACAGTAAGCAGCAGCAGGGGAGAGTTTAAGGCAATACACTCCCTTTCTCAAGTCTTTTTATTCAAAAGTAAAC
>VZRI01014184.1:66470-125272 GCA_013397515.1 Upupa epops | reverse complement strand
TGGCGAAGCAGAGGGTCGTGTGGGGGCATTTGGGGATTGTTAGGGGTTTTTCCTTTTCTTCCTGTAGCTACCGGCGAGTTCCTTGTAGAACAGAAAGCACCGGGCCCGGCAGACTGCAGCCCCCCCCGCCCCGCGCAGCTCGTTGCGGGTGGGGTCCCGGCAGTTCTGGGCTCTTAGTTGCTGCAAACCCTGACTCCATAGAATCCCAGGCTGGCGGGGTTGGAAGGGACCTCTGGACATCATCTACTTCAACCCCCCTGCTAGAGAAGCTTCGCGTTCTCATTAATTGCATCCTCATCAATAACATTCTCATTAATTACTCTCCTAATAAGCTTTGTTGGATAATTTTTCCGAGGTTCTGATAGAGAAGAGGAAGAACTTTTGGCAACTGTATGGCTCAAGGGTTTTGTATTTGAAATTCGGACGGGGGTAGGGGGGTAACACTGCAAGCGTTAAGGTGCTGTTTAAAGTTCTTACCTGGCTATTGGGTGACTTGGCGGGTACTCAGTCTTCTTGACTGTTGGTGGTGAAGATGGGGGGATCTCACTATTGCTTAGAAATACCTAAAGTGTCAGCACGATGGGGCCAGGCTTTTCTCGGTGGTACCCAGTGACAGCACAAACTGGAACCCAGGAGGCTCCATCTGAACACAAGGGGAAGCTTTTTCCTAGTGAGGATGACAGATCCTGTGGGATCTGCTGTAGGGCCTCTTCAGAGGTCCCTTCTATCCTTCACCAGTCTGGGGTTCTGTGACAGTGTAATTTTTCCCCTCTCCTGTGCCCGTCTTCCTTATTGGTTCCTTGCCAGTGATCTTTAGTTACAGGACAGTCTGGCTGCCAGTTAACTTCTCTTTTCCTTTCTGCATCATCCCTTCTTTACCTCCTTGGTCTTTCCATGCATCCTCCTTTCCTTGTTCTCCATATTCCCTGTGCAGTTGGCATCTGTTAATGCTTCAAGTACCCCAGGAATGCCAGCACAGATGCCACAGATGAATAAGATGTAAGGATGGGTGAAGGGCTGGCACAGGGTCAGTTTAGAAGAGGTGACTACATCCCAATGTGAAAGGGTGGCAGGTAAGACAGTCCAGTGGTGGATACTGGTGGCTCTTGGCTTCAGCTCCATGCGCTCCATGCATTAGCAGCATGCTTAGGCAAGTCCCTTCCTCCGTTTTTGTAGCGGAACAGCACTCCCATGCTGCAGTGAACTTGCCCAGGCCAGCCTGATTCTTTCATTCTTCTTGTGGTGCGAGAGGAGAAGGTGATCGAGTTTGCACTTAAACTCTGATTTACAGAAGAAGGAACAGCTCAGTTTCTTACTGGGGTCCTCAATCTGGAAACATCTAAAGATGGGTGTTATCATTGAATCATTCCAATCATTTAGATTGGAAGAGATCGTTAAGATAATAGAGTCTAACTGTCCTGACCCACTGCTAAACCCTGTTCCCAGCTCCAGATCTCCAGGATTGTGAAATACAGCCAGGGATGGTGATTCAAATGCCTCCCCCAGGCAGCCTGTGCCAAGGCCTGAGGGTGCTTTCCAGGAAGAAGTTTTCTCTAATGTCCAACCTAACCTTCCCCTGGTACAGCCTGAGGCTGTTTCCTCCTGTTCTCTTTCTCCTTACTTGGGAGAAGAGAACAACCCCCACTTCTCTCCAACTTCCTTTCAGGTAGCTGTAGACAGCAATAAAGTCTCCTTTCAGCCTCTGTTTCTTCAGACTAGCCAGCCCCAGCTCCCTCAGCTGTTCCTCACAAGGTTGGTTCTCCAGACCCTTCCCCAACTTTGTTACCCTTCTGGCCCCACTCCACCCCCTCAATGCAGCCCTTGTATGGTGGTGCCCAAATCTGACAACAGTATTCCAGGTGTACCCTCACCAGTGCCCTGTACAGGGAGACAATCACTTCCCTATTCCAGGTTGCCACACTTTTTCCTGACACAAGCCAAGAAAAAGTGGCCTCCTTGGCCACCTGGGAACACTGCTGCCTTATATTTAGCTGATTGATCATTACCCCCAGGTTGCTTTCTGCCAAGCAGCTTCCCCGCTGCTTTCCCCCAAACATGTACTGTTGCACTGGGTTCTTATGCCCCAAGTGCAGGGCCCTTGCTGAGGTGTCCAAGCTCTCAATCCTTTAACTTCCCTCTATTGTAACTGCTGCTTTATAGCAGTGCAGCCTCTCAGTTGTCCTGGAATGCTACCAGATACCCGTGAGCCCTTGACAAATGAAGGATGCAGTAATGTGATCTGCAGTGCTGGATGTAGCTGGGTTCTGCTAGCTTTCAGTACGATGTTAAGCTGAGGCGATTATTTCTGTATTTTAAATCCAGGCACTCTGATGTAGGTCTGGGAGATTAAAAGACTCTTAAAATTCTAGGTTAAGGTGCTGGGCTACAGCTTAGTCTCGTGGAGCTTCAGCTGTAAGTAGGAAATACTGTCCACTATGCAGTGCTCGTGGGAGGAAGTTTCCTTACCAGCAGATTTGCTGGCTGCTGTTGATGGTCTCCAGATTGATTAGAACAGTTCATGGGGAAACACACCAGCTCTGAGGAACTCTGCAAAGTGATTTGTATTGTCTGCTTTAAGAGCAGGCAAAGCTCCTTCTCTCCACACAGCTAGCTGTGCCTGTCCAATCCCTCTGAGATTCAGGTGATCAGCTGACAGAGGTAATGACAGTGGGAAAAGTGTATGGGGCATGTAGCCTGGAGGAGACTGGGGGGAACCTTCTGTCTCTACAACTCCCTGAAGGAAGGTTGTACTCAGGTGTGGGGGGGGTCGGGCTCTTCTCCCAGGCAGCCAATGCTGGGATGAGAGAGCAGGGCCTGAAGCAGCTAGGGGAGGGTTAGGCTGGATGCTAGGAAGCCCTTCCTAGGGAACGAGTGTTCAGAGCCTGGACTGGGCTGCCCAGGACAGTGTTGGAGTACCTGTGTCTGGAGGTGTTGAAGGACAGCCTGGCTGTGGCCCTTAGTGTCCTGATGTGGCAAATAGGGGAATGTGAGGTCCTGGACTGGGGTGGATGGGCTCAGAGGGCTTTTTCAGTCATTCTGCCATTCTGTGTCCTGTGAGTACTGGATAGAGAAAGGGAGGAGCAAACACGAGTGAACCAGCAGATCAGCTCAGCCACTCTCATCACAGTTTCCTGAAACCTGGATGAGCTGAATTCCTTCTCTTTGCTCTCCATCAGCTCACTAGCAAGCTGCAGTGCTTGTCTCAGAACTGCATTAAGTTTCCAGCATGACAAAAAACCCACACTCAGCAAAACCCAGGAGCGTTCTGCTCTCCTAATGCACTGAATAAACTATGGAAGGGTGTGAGCAGGTTCAGAGCGCTGTAGTGTCCTCAAACAATTAACATTAGCCCTGTCGCTTGGTAGGTTGTGTGCTCAGGCTTTACACTGGTGTTGTGTGCAAACTCTTTCCTTGCTTTAGAGCTTTCTATGAACACATGGTGTTAGTGATAGAACACAAAGCCCTGGTTCCAGTGTATTTCCAGCTTTGATGAGGGCTTGTGACATGCTGCTCTGGAATAGTGGTGCCTGACTGGTAATAACAAGTTTAAATACAAATTCTCTCTCCTTGTTCGTAGAAAGAAAATAGAGTTTTCCTTGATTTAACTGGAAAGAGTCCCTTCTGCTGTTGGAGGCTGGGAAGCCCAGTCCTGCTGAAGCTTTTGGTGATGTTTTCCTTTCCTACAGCATGATGTAGATCATAAAACACCTCCTTATCACAACTGCTGTTGATGTTTCTGTCAGTGTTTGAAGGAGGCTGTGTCCAAACACTTGAAAAGAGCCCTTGGGGTTTGTGTAGGATCTGCCCAAGAGGTTTTGGTTTTGTCATGGGTTAATGGAGGCTATAGAGTAACCTCTAGGAGGTGAGACCTGGCATTAGACACTTGGCATTAGACCTGTCGGTTGGTGCTGCCACTGTCCGAGTGAAAGCTGCACTGCTTTCAGTTTGTCTTATGAAACCTAGTAACATCAATAAAAACCAAGCTACAAGCATCAAAGCCCTGTGGTGCCAAAACAAGAAGTGCTGATGCCTATGGTTCTGCTTAGGTGGGAGACCAAGAACAGCTTGTAGTGGCTGTTAAGTGACTTGAGAGCTTTGCTTTTGTGCTAAGTGGTAATTGCTTTGTTAAAGTGTCTGTTAATCCACATTCTCAGTGGCCTCTTCCCCATGGGCTTTCTAATACTAGACACCCTCTTCTACTTTTAGCCCTGCAGTTCCTCTCATCCCTAGTGAGAGGAGCTTTGACTTTGGCTCACAGAAACACATGACTGCTAAAACGTTCTAAGCACTTCACATTAGAAACCTTTTACTCCCTTAATATTTCTGTAAAGACCATCCATTAAGTTGCTCAGAAAGCTTAATGCTGTGTTCCTGCCTCCAGTGTGCCATCTGCTGAGTTCCAGTAACACTTAGCTAAATGGGGATGCAGCAACACACCTACATTTGTTCTCCTCTTTTAAAGATGGGTAGCTTCTGTATTATAAATGTGAAACTTCTAACTGTACAGGTTGATTGCCTCTGAACATGGGTAAAGCTCTTCTGTTAGAGGTAACTCACTCATGCCAAACTGCCTGAGCACTGGAGGCTGTTCTGCAAGCTCACCTACTCCATCGGGTTCCTTTAAGTCCGGTCAGATCCTGTAACAGCAATGAAGGAACTCTTGCTCTGGTCTTTTGTCTGTGTTTGAGTCTGGGGCTCTTTACCCTTGCAAAGAAAAATCGAGGTTATAAGAAATTATTTTTAAATACTTTTTTATGGAAATCATTTTAGGTGCTGGGCAGCTCAGGAGTTTAAAAGTTCATCATGGCAAGTAGCTGGAGTGATTCACTAAGCCCAGCTTTTCCTTACCACCTAAGCATAATCTAGGGAATCCTGCTCTGGCAGGGGGATTGGACTAGGTCTTTTGAGGTCCCTTCCAATCCCTAACACTCTGATTCTGTAATGGTATCTCCCTCCACACAGAGCTGTACCTTGTAAACTTGCACTTTGCTCAAGTGACTTTAATCTATACTGAGATAGGTGACCTAACCCACCATGCCCAGCACACTGGGCACAGAGGACTATGTTAACAGTTGTGGAACACTTAATGGACACTGATGTGTTCACTCGTGCAGCAGCTTTGTCCTTTCTATATCACAGACCAGTTATCTATAAAAGACCTAAATATAAAAATCTCTACCTGCTGTATGCTTTTAGGCTGTTGTTTCTTTCCTGCTGTGCTGACATCTCACAGTAGGTTGGCACCATTCAACTTCCAGGCAGTGTGAGCATTGCCTCTGTTTAAAGGAGGAGTCTTTGAAGTTCTCCAAAAGGCATCTTTTTACCCTGAGTGTCTGTAGGGGCACGAGGTAACTTCTGTGTTGTGGAGTTTGGAATAATGAGGGAGAGATGAGAATGATTCTACTACTCTTCTGCTGTCTCCTATCATCTTTATCACAGTGACAGACTGCTTTGGTTTGAAGGGATCTTCAGTGCTCCTTCAGTCCCACCCCCTGCAGTGAGCAGGGACATCACTAAACAGAGCAGGTTGCTCAGAGCCCCAAGGGCCAACCTCACCTGGGATGGTGCCAAGGATGGGGCTTCTCCCACTTCTCTGGCACTCAGAGCTCTCGCCACCCTCAGCATTGACAGCTGCTTTCTTCTCTCCAGCCTGAATGTCCTTTTAGTTTAACCATCATCCCTGGTCCTGTCATAATAGCCCCTGCTGAACATTCCTCCCAGTCTTTCTTACCAGCTCCTTTAAGCCCTGAAAGGCTGCGCTAGGGTCTCCCTGGAGCTTCTCTTCTCCAGCTCGACACCCCCCCCCCCAGCTCTCCCAGCCTGTCCCACAGCAGCAGGTTCCACCTTCAGATCAGCAGTTTTGGGGCTCCCTCTGGCCCTGCTCCAACAGTTCCAGCTCTCTGCTGTACATCTTGTGTCAGCTGCTACCTGGGGAAACGGATGTATGAGATGTATTTGTGTAAGGTACAGCTATTAGTCTCTTTTAGCTTAGGATTGTTACACTAGATATTGACAGTGTAGTCACAATGTTCTAATTCCCTAGCAGATGGTTAAGGATACTGCAGTGTGTTTCTCTCCAGGATGGTTTATCAGTCCTGGAAAACTTGCTTTGAACAATAGAGTGTTTAAATGTTTCTACAGTCAATGGCCTCACTTCTGTTTAAGAGGAGACAGGAGAGAGGAGATAAAGAAGCATGGGAAGAGAGGAGGTGGGTCTGTGGTGAGAAGACAGTGGGACATGAAGGGAGGTGATGATAAGATTTAGTTTTTAAAACAGTTTTTTAAGTGCTGGTAAAGATGCTAGAGAGATTTCAATGTCAGCACAATGCAGAAACTTTCCCTGGCAGTAGGAAGCAAATGCTCTTGGAACACAGAAATGAGAACAGCAGGACTCCAGTCACATTCCTGGTGTATGGTATTCCCAAAGCACTGGGCTAAAGTAGCATTTAGAGAATAGTACTTCTAATACAGGGTCAGGTTTTTCCTGACTAATAGCTCACATGAAGCTAAGTACAGATCTGGGTTATGTAAAGTAGAGATGGGTTTGGACTGGATGAGCTTTGAGGGTCTCTTCCAGTCCAGAGCATCCTGTGATGCTGAAGAGTTTGCATTCACTCTCAGCATTGTCTTTTCATAGTCTCTTATCAGACAGCACTACTTAAACACTGAAGTTGCTCTGTTAGAGGCTTGGGAGGCTCTGAAGCAGTAAAGATCAGCAAGATTCTCCTCCTTCAAAAAGGACCATTGGTCTGGATTTATATGGTCAAACTGAAAAACAAAGTAACCACCCAGAGGGAAACCCTCAGAACTGAGTTGGTCTGCTTTCTGAGCGCTTCTTTAACAGCTTGAAGCTGTACCAAGGGATGGTCGGGTTGGATGTCAGGAGAAATTTCTTTCCTGAGGGGGCTGAGTCCCCATCCCTGGAGGTGTTGAAGGGAAGGGTAGCTGTTGTGCTGGGGGGACAGGGTTTAGTGCTGCTGATAGGGCTGGGGAAAAGATTGGACTTGAAAGTCTTTTCCAGTTGAAACTGTTCTGTGATCCTGTGATTTGGTTATCAACTTTATTTTTTAACCCACAGTGTTTAAAAGTTTCTGCAGCAGCTGTGCAATGGTCAGATCTTCATCTTAAGTTCAATTCTTAGTGTGTCCAAACCTACCCCATGGCTCACAGAACACGTGAGAGCAGACTTGGTGCCAAGGAGCTCCTGTTCAGTGTTTTGCATGAAGGAAAGAGTTGTAAACTTACAGTTAGCAGAGCTGGTGCCTGTCTCTGCCTACAACCCCATTTATACTGTCTTGAAGAGCATAGGAGTGCCCCATGTTGCTCAGTGGCAACTTGGAGGATGTTGAAGTTCAGTTCTCCTTCCAGCAAGGCAAAGGAGTGAAGCAACACACGGTATCCATTTGCTGTTAGAAATAGGAAGGAGGATTTGTACCAGAGCTTTAGACTGCAAGTACAGCAAGAGCAGAGCTCAGCACATACTTTGTGTGTCCTTAGTGATTCCTGAGGGCGGAGGGAGGGTTTACAGTTATTTTGACTCAGTTCATGTGAGAATGAAGTCACCACTAATTACAGTTAAATAAAACCTGCACTAGCGGTAGGGAAGTTGTGTCCTTCCCTGGTTGCTTTATTTGTCATCCTGATTTGTGGTTACCTGGAGGATTATCCAATGAGACTTGGTGCAGACAACTGCATCATCTCCACAAAAATATTCATTCCTGCAGGTTTTCCAGGTGCTCTTGTAGGTGGTTTTGGTCTTGGCTTGTTGGGTTGAGGATAAGGAATAGATTTGGTACTCACAACATGGTGTTACTGTACACAGGGAGGGGCAGGAGGGAAGGAAATACTGAAAATAGCAGGACATTTAGTGAATAACTCTGGTAAGAAAGTGTTAGCTAGTGTCTCCTCGTGAAGACTGGTCACCCTGTGCTAGCCCCAAGGTCTTTCAAATGGCCTGATACAGTCTGACATAACCAACATAATGAGGGAGTTACTGTGTTTGCTACAGTCATTTTGCAGTGTGGGAAGCTGAAAATGTTTGTGTTAGAAAGAACATCCCGTAAACATTGAGCATCACAGAATGTTAGGGATTAGAAGAGATCTTGAAAGGTCATCCAGTCCAATCCCTCCTGCCAGAGCAGGATCCCCTAGATCCTGTCACACAGGAACAGTCCAGGTGGGTTTTGAATGTCTCCAGAGGAGGAGAATCCACAACCCCCCTGGGCAGTCCCTTCCAGGATCATCCAGCTATCACAGTGGAGAAGATGCTTTAGGGGGTTAGTTGCTGCATGGCCACTGCTTTCTGCAGGTCTTGTTCTAGTTCTTCTCATTCTGGATTTAGTTGCTTCCATTTCCTGCAGTCTTCAGGAGAATTATGGGCAGTCTTTAAGCCAGCTAAGATTAATCTTGCTGCCACCAGGGGCTGCTGCCAGTGTGGAGGCAGCTGCAGGAAAGCCAAGCTGTGTCCTTGGTTAGGTGAAGCTTTGAGGAATTAATAATACCTTTAAGAGACCTTTCAGTGAAGAATAGTGGGGCAGGCAGTTGTGTGAGATACCCAGGCATGAGGTGCACACTCAGCTTTGGGTGTTGTCCAGCTTCTCATTCGCCAGCTCAGGGGTGCAGCCTGGGAATTTATGTGGACGTAAAGTTCAGATGGTCTTTCTGCTGCAGCTCAGCTCTGTTCTGGAGGCTCAACATCAAGCTAGAGGAGGCCAAAGCTCATGATCCCTTACTCAAGAGACTTTAGCTGTAGACAGTCCCTTGCTTGCTTCACACTGATACAGGAGAGAAGAAAGGAAGAGTAAAAGCCAGAAAACTTGTGGGTGGGGATAAAAGTTGTGTAATAAGCAGAGGAGGAAAACAAGTGATGCAAAGGCAGTCACTCGCCACTTGACCTGAGGTAGACCAATGCCCAGCAAGTTCCTAGCAAGACATCACTGACCTTTTTATTTCTTCCTCTCTTCATTTCTCATTGCTGAGCATGATGTTCTGTGACAGCGAATATCTTGTTATTAGTGATCTGCCTGGTGATCTCCCTTCCACCCCAATCCAGTCATTAAGAGAACAGCAAGAAACACCAAAGGCCTTGACACCCTACAAACAATGTTTGGCAACTGCTGGATCAGCACTGTTGTGCTCACAGATCAGCCCAGCACTAGACTAGCAGCTCTGGAGAAACTGAACTCCCTCCCAGCCAGCGCCAGCACAGGCTGTGGTTGTAACTTAAGGTGACAGGCGTGTAATCTTCACTACTTCTTGCACCCATGAGTGGAGTTTTGGGAGCAGTTGACTGCTGCTCCCTGATGCAGGGAATAGTCCTGAGGGTCTGCATGTGCTGCCTGGTGCACACACAGCAGATTGCTGCTGCTGCTACTGTGGGGTCTTGTCACACCTACAGCAAAGGTGTTTGGGGTGATGTGGATCTGGAACTGATTGTCAGTTCAGGCTGTGCTTTCGTGACCTCCTTTCTTTAGCTCTACCTGTTCCACAGCAGTCCAGTCTTTTATGTTCTGGCTCTGTGTGTGTATGCCATGCTAACTGGGGTGTTTGGGAGTTTTCAGGCCTCATTCCCCAAGGTTTCTAATTGAAGTTCAATAGAAATAATAACAAATTGCACTGCACTCCCTGTACAGATTCTGAAACTGAATATTTTGGTTTTCTTTGAGTAGTCAACAGCAAACTGTCCTTTTTGCTTCTCCTATCTCTTGTAGTGACATTTCTATTCCTTTCTCAGGTGTCCTGCGAGTATGGGATGGTCCATGTCCTTTCAGAGAAGGGGAGCAGCAAAGGAAAAGACTATTGTATCCTCTTCAACTCACAGTGGGCCCATTTGCCACATGATCTGGGTAAAGCTGTAAGTACCTGGCCAATCCTTGATGGCAGAATGTACTCAAAAATACCTCTGTTACAGGGAAGCTTGTGATTTCTAGCTTGGGTTAGTAGAATCTGAAGCAACTACTTGGTTTACTCTACTCAGAAAAGGTCTTTTCCATTAAGACAGCCCCAGCAGTGCTGAGCTAGTGTTCTTTTCCAGACTGTTCCTGCTTCAAAACAGAAATCTTCCTTTTGAGCTTCCCTAAAATGCAGACACCAGTAAATGCGTGTAGAGATGTTTTTCTGTCTCTATAGTAGGAGCCAGGCTGGAGAGGGCCATTTTCTGAAGAACCTTGACAATACTGACAGCTTCCTCCTTAACCTCTCCCTAGTAAAGCATTAGACTTGGTTCTATGGGTGTTACCCTACCTGTAGATTTCTAATGCGAAGTGTTACAGGTGTCAGCTTTTTGCCTTAAAACTCTACCCTGACACTTCTCAAACCTAACAGCTCAAGAACTAGGAAGAGCAGAGCTGTGACCTCTTCTGTTGCACAGCTCAAGCCACGAGTCAGGTATTCAGTAGGCAGTTTTCAGGTGACTCGCACTAGGAGCAGGCAGTGCTGCCTGTCATTGCAGGGAACAGTTTGTGCTGCTGTTGTTTCAACACCTTGCAGTGTCTTTGGGCTGTTCCTGTGTAAACACCCCAGAGTAGGTGTCTTTATGTCTGAGAAGGGCTAAAACTAAGAAAGTGGGGTGGTCCTGCAACATTTGTATATCATAAGCAGTGAGAGAAGCAGCTTAGAGTCCAGTGTTTTGCTGCTTTGGATCCAAAATCTCAGTGAACAGTAAACAGTTGGTTTCAAAATGGAAGTTGATTTTTGTTGCCTGTGCTTTTGTACTTTACCCCAGGCTGTGTCAGTGTTTTTAGCTGTTTATACAGTGCTTCATCTCACCTGCCACTCTGCGTCACCCCAGCAAATCTAACTCGTGGCTGTACTCCTCCTACAGCCTGGATGTCTGCATCAGAATGGCCACACAGCTGAAGAAACCAATGCAAGTGCAGATCATGGATTATACTCGCTATGTAATTGCGTTCTCTGTATGTGTTTAACTGAGTTGTTTTCTTCTCAGTCGCTCTTGCAACTTCAGGATCAGACAGCGTCTGTTCTGTGCTCTCCTTCTGACGTACCCGACGGGGGATTTAATAACCAAATCCCCATGGTGATGCGAGGGAATTGCACCTTCTATGAGAAAGTGAGGCTTGCTCAGATAAATGGAGCTCGTGGGCTGCTGATCGTTAGCAGAGAGAGACTGGTAAGTGTCTTTCTGTGTTTCTGCATTGCTGATGCTCCTCTGATGTTAGAGATTGTCTTGTCTCCGGTACTTGTGGCTGGTATTTGATCCTTCTCTTGAAAGGCTGTGTGTTTATGTATGTGTGTACGTGACGTAGCTCTGTGTGGAACAATATACCGAAGGAAGAGCTAATGAAATGAGGAGGTGCTCACTGAAGTAGAAGTGCTGTGTAAAACCCAAGTAACATTCAAATCAGGGGGCCATAATTATCCATATGTCATGAAATACTGGAATCAGAGGAGGTGGTTGCTTTCTTAACTTTCTGCTCCCTTCACTGAGATCTAGAACACAGTGAATCTAGTGCTTTAGGTTCAGACAGAGCATTACCAGTGTATGGTTTGTCAAATTACTGGGTTTGGATACCCTAGTCAGTACTAAGGGCACCCATCACAGAACCACAGAGTGTTAGAAATTGGAAGGGACCTCGAAAGATCATCCAGTCCAGTCACCCTGCCACAGCAAGAGCCCATAGATCCAGTCACACAGGAACAGTCCAGGCAGGTTTTAAGCATCTCCTGAGAAGGAGACTCCACAACCCCCCTGGGCAGCCCCTTCCAGGGCTCTGGCACCCTCAATGGGAAGAAGTTTCTTCTCATCTTTATGTGGAACCACCTCTGTTCCAGCTGACAGCCAGTGCCCTTTGCCCTATCATTAGGTGCCACTAAGCAAAGCCTGACTCCTTCCTCTTGATACTCATCCTTTCCATATTGATCAACATTCATGGGGTCACCCCTCAGTCTCCCTCTTTCCAAGCTAAAGAGACCTAGCTCCCTCAGCCTTTCCTCATCAGGGAGATGTTCCCTTCCCTCCATCATCTCTGTGATTCTGCGCTAGACTCTTTCAAGCATCTCTGTGTCCTTCTGGAACTGAGGGACTGGACACACTATTCCAGACGTGGTCTGACCATGATGTGCAAAGGAAACTGCTTGAAGCTGGGTTGTTGGATGTTGCCATTAGTCTCTAATAACTTGTGTGTTTTCAGCAGAACGTATTTTGCTGTGCACATTATGTTTCTTTCAAGATTTTTTTTTTAAATCAACAGAAGCAGAACTTGCAAGTTTAACCCTTCTGAAGCAGTAGAAGTATTTGCAGAAATGAATCTATTCTTACCTGCCCTCAACTGTCTTTCAGGTTCCCCCTGGGGGTAACAGGAGTCAGTATGAAGAGATCGATATTCCCGTGGCTCTGCTCAGCTATACAGATATGCTGGATATTGGCAAGGTCAGTTTGATACTAAATACTCCTTTATGTTATCTCATCTGGAGGAGTCACTGCTCAACAGGTTCTACAATGCATCTTAAGAGCTTTGAATCTGTAGGGTTGTACTCACTATTATTGTGTTTTGAAAAAGCCTGCAAATCTCTTGAGAGGCTCTTCCTCATGTTCAGAGTAAAATTGAAGTGGAGCCTGTAAATCTCACATAGAGCTGGTAGATTGCTCGTGAGTTTTAACAGCAAGTTTAATTCTGAGGTTGCTTAGTGCAGAGGTGTTTAGTTGGGGGTTAGCTCTAGATGATCTCTGAGGTCTCTTCCAACCCAAACCTTTCTATTAGTCTAGAAAACTAAATAATTGAACCTTTGTTGAGGCAGCTTTCTGAAAGTTCTTCATGTCTTGTCCTTACCTCCACAGAGTTTCGGCAGCTCAGTGAAAGGGGCGATGTATGCACCTAACGAGCCCGTTCTGGACTATAACATGGTGATCATATTTGTCATGGCTGTGGGGACTGTTGCAATTGGAGGCTACTGGGCAGGAAGCAGAGATGTGAAAAAGTGAGTAACTGGGGTGTAGTATCTCCTTTTTGTTACTTTTCACAAGGAAAAACACATCCTGTGTGTCTAGAGATCACCTGGTGGTTGTTCTGCTGTAGTTTGGAGATGGCATAACCAGGATGGAAAGCGGTGATGTGATATCTGAAAGGTTCTGACTTTGTATTGACTTTGTTACTTCGTGAAATAGTGTTGTTTGCATGTAGAGTGTTTAAGTATTTTACGTTGTTGAAAAGCTCAGAAGGAAAACTGGACAGTAGTGGGCTTCCCTACTGCAAAAATTCACCCTACCAACCCTAAACACCATACACATCTGTATGGCTGATGTGTAAGGTTATCGTAAAGCTTTTATTGCCTGGAAATGGAGTTGGAAGGAGGGGGGCATCTGTGCCACACTCGTTTCTAACCTTTAGCTTATAGATATGACCTGGCTGTAGGATTTCTTCAGAAGTCAGCAAATTATCCTGCAGTAGTTGTCTGGATTCTGTTGGGTTGTTGTGGATGGCAGTTAGCACTTGTGATAACAGACAAACCAGCAAGGGCTCTGTTAGATTATGTCTGATGTTCATATATCCATCACTTGGGTAAGGAGCAGTGCAGGCATTGGTGTGTTTTCAGCCCCATGTCATAGCTCTCACTGAAGATTCAGTGTCCTTTAATGACACTTTGAACTTGATGATCTTTGGAGGTCTTTTCCAACCTTAATGATTCTCTGAACTGATTGTGGCCATGTTACTCTTCCAGGCGGTACATGAAGCACAAACGTGACGATGGGGCAGAGAAACATGATGATGAAACAGTTGATGTGACTCCAATAATGATCTGTGTGTTTGTAGTGATGTGCTGCTCCATGCTCGTCCTCCTTTATTTCTTCTACGACCACTTAGGTACTATTCAAGTTCTGTTTGTATTGATACTCTCAGCATCACAGGGATGCTATCATTTGAAGAATGTTTTGACTGTGGAAATGTTTATAGAAGATTATTCTGATATGATGGGACGAGGCAAAGGGACACTGGGAACAAACTGAAACTCAGAAGATTCCACCTAACATAGGGAGAAACATTTTCCCAGTGAGAATAGAAAAGCCCTGGCCCAGGTTGCCCAGAGAAGTTGTGGAGTCTCATGCTCTGCAGACATCCCAAACTGTCCTGAACTGTTCCTGTGGGATCTGCTCTAGGGGATCCTGCTCTGGCCAAGGGGGTTGCAATGGATGATCTTCAGAGGTCACTTCCAGCCCCACCATTCAATGTTTCTTGTAAACCCTGGAAGAAAACCCAAGAAGTAGATTTCTGTACCTGCTTTTAGCAGAGTTGGATTATGCGATCATAGAGCTGCTTAATAGGCTTTAATGTTTGAAAGTAGTTGCGGACTTAACACCTCTCCCCTTTTATTTTTGTCAGAGGCATCCTCAGCCTTACACAGCAGATTGAATAGTAATAGAAAGACTAGTTTTGTGATCCAGGACTTTTTCCTAAATCTTTCTATAAAAAAATAAGTGTCTACTAATTGCTTCATCAAACTGACTGACAGAAGAAGATGAGACCCTGATGTCCTGGAACCAACATTCTCCTAGTTATGAGGAAATGTGGAATAGTTTGTCCTGTCTGTCCAACTTCATTTTGCTACTGAGTGACTTTTTTTTTTAAGAGTTCCCTCATAAAGTTCACGTATGCTATAATGACAAGACCAACACTTAGCCATAAACTGGTGACTGAGTGACAAGAATATTCACCCAGAGGTTTGCCGTTAAAGTTGCTGGTAGACAAAGTACAGCTGAGTAAAGAGCTTGAATTAGCTACTTCAGTCCACAGTCATTTGGAATCTCTGAATTTAAATTTCCCCAGAGCAGTTTCTCTTTCAGCTTTCTTGATCACGTGGTCTTTATTTAACCAGCTCTGTGCGTATATACACACTCCTTATCCTTGGACTTACTACCTGTTGTTTCTCAGTCTATGTTATCATAGGAATATTCTGCCTGGCTGCCTCAATTGGTCTCTACAGTTGTCTGTCTCCCTTTGTAAGAAGATTCCCCTTGGGGAAGTGCAGGTATGTGGCAACCTCTACATTTTTAACAAGCAAAATAAATGTTTTATCATGCTGGCTAGAATCTGTGGGGGTTATGAGGTGCTTCTGTACTTCAAAATGTTTCTAAAGGAGAAGGGTGACTGCATTGACAACTGTAGCTTTGGTGTGTTTCATTTCCAGAATCCCGGACAACAACTTGCCTTATTTCCACAAGCGTCCACAGGTCCGGATGTTGCTGTTGGCAGTGTTTTGTATATCAGTCAGTGTTGTCTGGGGCATCTTCCGAAATGAAGATCAGTAAGTGTGTATTTTAGTTTCTGTGCTAAAAATTGTAATGTGCTTTATACAACTAACTGACATCTGCCAAAGCTTCAGCTTACCCAGAATTTACAGAATCCCAAAATGACTGAGGCTAGAAAAGCCCTCTGAGCTCATCCAGCCCAGCCCCTAATACCACCCCAGCAGCCTAACCAGGGTACCAGGACACAGCTAGGCTGTCCTTCAACAGCTCCAGACACAGAGACTCCAACATTGCCCTGGGCAGTCCATTCCAGGTTCTGGTTCCCCTTTCCATGAGAAAGGGCTTCCTAACATCCAACCTTACCCTTCCCTGCCCTCTCATCCTGGTGCTGGTTGCCTAAGAGAAGAGCCTGACCTCCACCTGACTACAATGGTCCCTTCAGGGAGTTATGGAGAAGGTGCCCCCTGAGTCTCTTCTCCAGGCTAAACACTCCCAGCTCAGTCAGCCTTTCCCTCCAGTCTCTTCCCCAGCCTTGTTGTTCCTCCAGACCCCTTCAGCTCCTCAATGTCTTTCTTGAATTGACAGCCTCGACGTGAGGCCTCAGGACTTTAGGAGTGACAGGAAAGAAACTGGAGAGTTTGGCAGAAACTGTTAGGGTTACCTTATGTTCATCTTATATCTGATTTTATTAGATTACAAAACATTGTGTCTTGTTAAGCTTGAGTTTTTGAGTCCCAATGCATATCCTGATCCCTTTTGGTTTAAGACAGCTCTTTAGAAATGGTGTGGAATGTTGGACACAAATTACCTGACTGACTTCTTTATGATCTACTTGTGCATCTGCTCAGAGAGAAGCTGTGAAGATTTTCAGATCTTCTGTTTCCCTCAGCTGTCTGCCATGAGTAAATAATTCTCTATGGCCAGTATTGCTCTGGGTACTTTGTTACAGACTCTTGTTAACCACTGTTGTTAGCTGGGCTCTTTTCATCCCTTCCCTCATTCCCAGATGCTTCAGTTCCCCAGATACACATGAAAAATTCATCTTCTTGGTCCCTCTCTCAGGTAACTGAGGTGCTGGCTGGTGTTTCTGCTAGTGGTAGCAGAGATGTCTTGCTTGTGCCTTGAGGGCCTGTTGCTGCCTTCGGGTTTCTGTGTTAAGGTCATGGATAATTCACTGTCGGAACCCACAAATCCAGGAAGCATCGACTCTGAAACACCTTTGGAGAGAGACAAGTGTGAGACTGAGAAGTAGAAAAGTACTATAGAACTAGTCCCACCTGTACTGTTTAGAACTAAGCAGTACATTTTCTGCCTCAGAGCTAGGATGGACCTGAGCGTCCCCTGCACTCAAAGCTCTATCAGCAAGTGCTCAGGTATTAATCAGTGGCATAGTCCCTCGTCTGCATCTGGCCTTTGGTGATTTTAGGGAAGCTTTGGTGTTTTGTATATTAAATCCTACTTCTCTTTGATCCTACCAATGGACAGTAAAACAGAGAGCATTGGTACCTGTAGAACACAGTCAAGAAGCAGCCCAGCCACAGACTTCCCTCAGCACACAAGACTAACACATTTACACAGACCAGAGGATCCTAGCACTTCCCATTCTGGTACCCACTGACCTCAGTCAGCCAGTTTTCAGTCTCCCTCACTGCCTGTTCCTCCAGACTCTACTACTTCAGTTTTTCTGTTAGGATCTCATGGGAGGTGCTCAGTGTAAAGACTTGCTGAAGTCCAGATAGTTCTCACTGCTTCTCCTTCATCCATCAGACTAGTCATTTCTCTGTGGAAGGTTATCAGGTTGATCAAGCACAACATCCCATCTGTGAATCCATGCTGAAATAATTTGTAGAGTCATGGAATAGTTCTGCTTGGAAGGGACTTTAAAGATCATCTAGTTTCAACCCCCCCCTGCCATGAGCAGGGACACCCCACTAGACCAGGTTGCTCAAGGCCCTATTCAAACACTTCCAGGGAAGGGTCATCCACAGCCTCCCTGAGCAACCTGTTCCAGTGTTTCACCAAGGGAGGAGTCGGAGTCCAGCAGAGTATTAGCAGAGGAGCGCACAAGTGAGAGCGCTTTATTGCGTGTGTGCAGCCACTATTTAAGCAAGTTCCTTATCTACAGAATATACACGTCATCTTACAACTGTCTGGTACAGAGAAAACAATTGGTAATAGGCTGAGGTAATTGGTCTGGCTCTATTGACAGGCCCCACGGACAGCTCGTATTTTAATGAGTCTGAGGCAGATCATTATATTTACAGCTAGGGTGTGCCCTGCAGCCACATCATGTCCGCCCGAGCCTCCTACGTCTCACTACCCTCATCGTGAAGAACTCTTCCTGACTTCCTGTCTAAAGCTTCTTCCTTCCAGCTTGAAACGAGTACCCTCGGTCCCTACCACTCCAAGACCTTGGAAACAGCCCATCCTCAGCTTTCCTGTAGCCCCCTTCAGGTACTGGAAGGCTGCTATAAGATCTCCCTGGAGTCTCCTCCCGGCTGAACAGCCCCAAATCTCTCAGCCTGTCCCCATAGGAGAGGAAAATCAGTGTTGATTTCAAGGATGTACCTTTCATAGAGTTTATTGGAAGCAGGTTCTCAGTGGTGTCAGACATGGCTTGGTCTGGTTTCCCTGCAAAAATGTCTCTTTCTTTAGGTGGGCCTGGGTCCTACAAGATGCTTTAGGAATCGCTTTCTGTCTTTACATGTTGAAAACCATTCGTCTGCCTACATTTAAGGTATGAAAGTTAAACAGATGTAAACAGAGGTTCTTGGTCTGTCAAGCTGGCTTGAAAATATGTGCAAAGGAGGGATGCAGTGACTGTAGTGTGGACTAGTAATTGGCCTCTGATTGTTTCACACAGTTTGTGGTAACCTCAAGTTCTGCAGAGTGGTGGTGACTAGTAAATCTCACACCAGACAGACTCACTAGTGTCTGGGGGAGGGTGGTTTGGATATTTTGCTTGATTTTTGTTTTTCAAATTTGATACAGAACTGATGCCTCATTATGGTGGTTTTTGAAACCACCTAGAACTAATCGGTATCCTAAGATAAAGACCAGTGTTAGTCTTGTAGTTGCCCTGAGGCAGCTGATCACACTGTTTTCAAGTTTTCTTCTCCTATATCAACTTGTTTGCCTGTACAGATTGATCAAAGTAACGTGGCTGGCTACTCCTTCAAGGTGTGCCTGCAGTCCTCCAGAGCAAGGGCAGAGCTTGTTCATATTTCATTACAAATTGAAATGGCACCACTTCCAGATTCACAAAATCACAGTGTTAGAGATTGGAAGAGACCTCAAAAGATCATCCAGTCCAGTCCCCCCACCAGAGCAGGATCCCCTAGATCCAGTTGCACAGAACAGTCTAGGAGGGTTTTTTCCTCCAGAAAAGGAGATTCTACATGATGATAAATTTTGGAAGGTAACATATAACTCAGTGTCTAAGAATTACTCCATTCTGTGTGGTGCATGGGAGACCCAATGCCTTCATCTAAAATAGTTACCAATTAAGAAAAAAATATGTGGGTGAATAAAGGAAAATGTGATTTATTTTAGTCCTTGTCTGCTTTTGCCTCAGATTGTCTAAAACTGCTTTTATTCATCCTTTGCTGTTTGCTAAATGCCTGTATGTAAATACCAAGTATCTTGTCTTTTCAGGGTTGTACCTTGCTTCTCCTGGTTCTCTTTGTGTATGATGTGTTCTTTGTATTTATCACCCCTTTTCTAACAAAGGTAAGTAAAGTTCTACTCTCATGCCTGCTGCTAGCTGGGCAAAGTGTTTCTGATTCTCTGCTCCTAAGTGATCCCAGACCTGCTGAGTTGAAGTCCTGATTTACACCAATTAAGGTCGTAGTAGTAGTGCTGTGTTGTGGGTCCCTATCTGCATTCCTCTGCATCCCACTTGGGTTGCCATTATTGTCATTGATTAGGGACTCTGACCATATTTTAACCAAGAGCTCCCATCTAAAGCATCAGACACAGAGGGAGGGTTTAACAAACCCACTGACAGGTCTGCAGGCACTGAAACTACTGACTCCATTTGGGGAAGAAAGGCCTCAAGACACTGTAATTCACTCCCCCTCCACTCATCAGAGAAAACCCCACATGAGACACAGACAGATGGAGCTTTGTCACACTGCTCCTACACTGAACTGAGATGAAAAGTTTGAAACATCCATTGAGATAGTGCCTGCTTCTGTCTGAAATCCCAGTGGTGACCTGACTTCAGTCCTGATCCTCACAAATCTTCACAGTCCAGAATTCTCAGTCTCTCCAGGTCCAGGTGAATCTTCCCACTCACCATGAATTTTCTTCACCATGAGGAGCGATAACCCTCTCAGCAGCAATAACCTTCTCTTTCAGCAGCAGTGATGCAGCTCCCAACTGTCCAAGATGGAGAGAAGTGAAGAAGGCGGAAGTCACTGAGGGAGGAGAAGAGGGGCATGTGGGGGGACAGATACTTTTTGGCTTTTTCTATTTACTGCAGAACAGCTTAAAGGTTGAGTTTAAACTTAGAGGTTCTATTCAACTTCTACAGCGTAATGAAGTTTTCCTCTCTTTCTCTTTAGACTGGGGAGAGTATAATGGTGGAGGTTGCTGCAGGCCCATCTGATTCTGCCACTCATGAAAAGGTACTGTTCACAGTGTGAAGATAAGACACTGACTTCTAGCTATTGCACTTCAGCTCCTCTAAGGAGAATTGGCTTAGGAAGTAAAGTACCTGAGATGTAGGAGTAGTGAGAGAGTGTGTGAAACAAGTAAGAAACAAATCAGTAGGAAAACTGATTTTGTTGATGAAGTTGGTTCTGTTCGGCCGTGACTGTAGTTCTGGGAAGTAGTAAAGAAAACAGTCATTTGCAGGTGGAGCCCTCAAACGAGTAACGAGTAGAATGAAATATAAATGGTTATTTCTTATGCATGTGGTGGCTTATGTGAATTTATTAAGTTCCTGTAGTTAAAGCAGAGTGAAATGGGTACAGTGTTTTGAGTTGCCTGATATGGGGAGTCATCTTAGTTTTTTAGAAAGTATTTTGTCTCTTGTCTTAAATTTTATGGGTGTCCTGAGGATGTTCAGCCTGGAGAAGAGATTGAGGGGAGACCTTATTGCTTTCTACAACTGTGTGAAAGGAGGTTGTGGAGAGGCAGGAGTTGGTCTGTTCTCCCTGATGATTGGTGATAGGAAAGGGGCAATGGCCTGAAGCTGTGCCGTGGGAGGGTCAGGTTGGATGTCAAGAGGAATTTCTTTCCTGAAAGGGCTGTCAGGCACTGGAACATCTGCCCAGGGAGGGGATTGAGTTCCTGGATGTTTTAAAGAGAAGGGTAGGTGTTGGTAGTGCTATAGAGTTGGGAAAATGTTGGACTCAATGATCTTGAAGGTCTCTTCCAGCTGAAACTGTTCATTGATTATATTTTATGAATAAAAGATTTGAAACATAAGGATCTATAGTGTTAAAAAAAAACCCATATGTTTTCTTGGGTTGAAGCCTTCAGTTTCAGTAGAAGGAACAAGTTCTGGTGGGTGGTGTCAGCCTGTAGAGAGAAAACCTGTCACACAGCACGTGTCTCTCTCTCATTCCAAGCTCCCAATGGTCCTGAAGGTCCCACGACTGAACTCCTCACCGCTGGCTCTGTGTGACAGGCCTTTTTCTCTCCTGGGATTTGGAGACATTTTAGTTCCAGGTATTTCTTCTTAGCTTGATAAGAGTTGTACTTGGGACACTGTCATACGCATTTATTCCTCTTGCGCTTCTGCAGCAAGCATTAACTTCCATTTGGCTGCTATAAACCTGATAAATTTGCAGGCAGAGCTTTCAGAGTTTGTCTTTTGTGCTCTGTACAAGTGACCTGTCATCCCGTTCTCCATCCCCTTTTCCCTCACAAGCCACAGCTGCAGATTCCTACTGTCTTTACTGGGAGCTGGAAGGGATGAACTTGCCTTTATTCTTGCTGTGAGCACTGTGTTTTTACATTGCTTTGTTAGGACAGAATGGTGGTTTGTATATAGGACGATGGTTTGCAATAGGATCTGTGCACATGGGCGTGTGTTACCATACCAGTGTTTTATAACCTATGCAGCCCTGAGTGATGCTGCTCTCCTGTTAAACACTGGACTGCCTAAGTGAATGTTTAAAACAAAGAGGTGTGAAAAGTTCCCAGCTAATTCGGTGCTTTACTGCAGGTTGAACACCTGTTACAGTTATTCTTTTCTCTCCTAGGGTTACTGGTAGCCTATTGCCATAGATTTGATATTCAGGTGCAGTCATCCAGAGTGTATTTCGTAGCCTGCACAATAGGTACGTATGGCAGTGACACCAGGGCACAGACCCTGCAGGAACTGCTCCCTTCCAAATCAGCTCTTTGCTCTCATATTACATAGCTTGGGGGAGGGGGGTGGTCTATTCTGCTCTTATTAATAAACAGAAATATTTTAGAGAAGTGTTTCTGAGGTGAAACCGTTCATCTCCAAATTACCTGAGCTGTTTTCATGGCTTGCACCTCAGTGTCCTTGTTCATCTGGTTCCTGAATAAGAATCAATTAGATTTAGCTTCAGTGTTCTGAAAATGTAATTGAAAACACTGGTAATGAGATCCTAGCTGGTCTGTTCTACTTCATTTTGGCAGAACATATGCAGAAATCAAATATAAAGTGATGTTACAGTACGCACCAACTCATTTGGGATTTTCAGTTGTGCTGCAGGTCAGTAAGAAACAGCTGAAGCCAAGCAAACCTGTAAGACACGTTCTAATGGTCACAGTAATCAGCTCTGTCTGTTTAATTCATAAATACAGCGTGAGGTGCAGTGTTCTGTTTGTTTCTGTTGCCTGTCTCAAACTGCTTCAGGTAATGATTTAATTGCACAGGATGGAGTCATCACACTACTCACACAACTTCTATTATCAATAGAAAGACTGGAGGATCTGTGATGTAAAGCACTTTTCCAAGGTCATGTTGTGTTTATAACACTTGTGTCTAAAACAGCCTGAAAAACAGCTGGAGCTGTTGGTTTAAGTGTTACTTGAAATCATCTAGACGACAATTTAGTTGCTCTTGAACAGACTTATAGCCTAATAATGGGGTTTTCTGCGCCTGTTTCCTTACAGCATACGGCATAGGCCTTCTCGTGACCTTTGTGGCCTTGGCGTTGATGCAGATGGGCCAGCCTGCCCTCCTCTACCTGGTGCCCTGTACTCTTCTCACAAGCTTTGCTGTGGCTCTCTGGAGAAAGGAGCTTGCCATGTTCTGGACGGGCAGCGGCTTTGCGGTGAATACCAGTTTGATATGAGTGTCTTCAAGAAATACTAATGTTATAAAAACCTAACTAGAATTAAAGTTGAGTAAAGTATTGCAGTACTATCAAACCAACACTAAGGGGTTTTTTTGTTACATTTGATTATTTGGGGTTTATGTGCTTGCTTTTCTACAGTAAGGGGTTTTTTTCCTAATGTTTAGGGCCACTTAAACTGCCTCATGAAGAGTAAATGGACTCTTTGCTTGATTCTGCCATAGTTTTAATAGCTTGGTATCTGCTGAAATAAGAATATTGCTAGTAAATCTTATTTAAATAGATCAACTTTTATACTATTATATAAAATATATTCTTAAAATGTTTTTTCTTCATGTTTTTCATATCCTGCTGCTTGTGAAGGTAGAAATCTAGTTCAGTGGACTGAGGTATCGCTTAATTTCACTCTGGTGCAAGCAAAATTAATTGGATTCCACAAGGACTAATTCCTGCTTTGATGCCCAAGTGCTGTTTGCCTGTTGCTGGGTAATCGGCAGAGCCCTCTGAACTCAGCAAGAAGTGGCTAGGTGGAAAATCCCAAACTGATGGGGGCTGGAAGGCACCTCTGGGGATTATCCAGTGCCACCTCCTGCTCCAGCAGAGTCACCCAGAGCAGGTTGCCCAGGATGGGTCCATGCAGGTTTGGGATCTCTCCAGAGCAGGAGACTCCATAACCTGTCTACGCAGCCTTGGCCGAGGCTCTGGCACCCTCGCAACAAAGAAGTTGCTCCTCATGTTCAGGTGTAACTTCCCAGGTTTCAGTTGCTGCCTGGTACCTACCTTGTCCTGTCACTGGGCACCACCAAGAAGAGCCTGGTCACATCCTCCTGCCCTTTAGCTCTTGCTCAGCATCGATCAGGTTGCTCTCAGCCTGCTCTGCTCCAGCTAAAGTCACAGAGCTCTCACACATGCTTCAGTCCTCTCAGCATCCCCATAGCCTCCGCCAAATTCTCTCCAGTAGCTGCTTGTCTTTCTTGAACTGGTGAGTCCAGGACTGGACCCAGTGCTCCAGATGTGGCCTCACTGGACTAGAGCAGAGGAGGGAGGAAAACATCCCTGGATCAACTGACCGCACTCTTCATGCACTGCAGGAGATTGTTTGCCTTGGCTGTGAGGGCCTGTTGCTGGCTCATGGGGAACTTGTTGTCCACCAGCACCCCTAAGTCCTCCTCCCCAGAGCTGCTCTCTAGCAAGTCACCCCCTAGTCAGTACTGGTGCTGGGGATTATTCTTCCCTGAGACGGGACCCTATGCTCGCCCCTACTGAACTTCATTCTTCTCCACCCAGCTCTCCAGCCTGTCCAAGGTTCACTGAACAGCAGCACAGCCTGGCAGGGTGTCAACTCCCAGTGTTGTACCGTCATCAAACTGGCTGATGGGACACTGTCCCTTCCTCCATGTCACAAATTAGTATCCTGAATAGGACTGGACCCAGTGCTGACTCCCAGAGAACAACACTGGCTACAGTCTTCCAACTAGACCCTGCACCACTGACCACAACCCTCTGAGCTCTGCCATTCAACCACTTCTCAACCCACCTCACTATCCACTCATCTAACCCACACTTCCTGAGCTTTCCAGAAGGATGTTGTGGAGAGTGTCCAGAGCCTTGATGAATCAAGGTAGACAACATCCACTGTTCTCCCATCTATTAATGGCATCAGGAATTGTCCTAAGAAGAAAGAAACCCTTGTGTACTAAGCCTCACAAGGACAGGATAGTGTGTCCAGTGTTAGGGTGTTAAGGGAGATGATGGACTTTTAATCTTTATCTTCTAAAACCATCCCTCCGGAAAGCCAGACACAGGAATTCCTGCTTTCCATCATTCTGACTGTGATCTTGTCTTTACAGAAAGACCTACCTCAGCCTCCCTTGGTGATAGCTCCTGTCAACTGCCCTGAGCTTCCCAAAGACAGCAGTGCACCAGCTGCTCAGCAAGACCCCGAGCAGATGACCAATCCTACCCTCCACGTGAAGGAGCTGCATGGTCCCACCTCAGCTGCAGAGGAGCTTCCTGATACCAATGCAAAGACGGACCAGTCAGAAATTTCTATTGCACAGAGTGAGGAGCCAGCTGGTCAGAATGAGGACAACCTTGAGAGCAAAAGCCTCGATGCAGAGCAAAACCGGCTGGAATAATCAGTGTGATAAGGAACTCCTTGCTTCCCCTCACAAACATATCCATATCAAACCAGTATGTATTTAGGACTGGTTTAGTAGTGTTTGCGTTCATTGAGGAACCTCACTGGGATTTTGATCATCAAACCCAACGACGACTGTTCTGCCTCCAGCTTCAGTACAGCTGCACACTCAGACACCCTTTTGAAACATGGTGCTCTACAAGGGTTCTGCCGTATGATTCCCACGCTCATTTCGGTAGTGAACGCCTCTGACCGTTCCGTTTTCATTGCACCAGGGTAGTATGAAGAGCCTTTATTTACCCAGTATTCTGTGCTCGTGTGGCTGTTTTGCTGCTTTAGCATAGTGTAGGTTAACGTGGAGGACAAGCATTGACCAAGCATTGCTGCAATGCTTAGCTGGGAGAAAGCTGATCGGGGGGTTTTTAGCACTTTCCCTATTGTCACCATTTTCTTTTACTTTCCCCTCCTTGTCAAAGCCATCGATACCAGGGAATGCTTTAGTATAAACTGACATTCAGGACAAGCAGAGAATGGTTCTATTGCCAGCCTCTGACAGGATTTATACTACCATGGTGCATTAAATGCATCTCTTAACCTTTTTGCTCTATGTTTTCACTTCCAGGTACCTGGGTTGGCTGCTAGTCTAGTTTAAAAGGCGGGATGAAAGGAACTGCAGGAAGCTTTCTAAGCACTCCTATGAGCTCGAGGGGCTGTCTCCGAAGATAAACAATATTTGTCACAGAAGCAAAAGCATATTAAGGAAGTTTAGTATTATAGAAATAAAATGCAAGCCAAGTAGGTAAGAAAATAGGTAGTAGCACTATACTAAGCATAATAAGCAGCAGTTTTGGTGGAACAACGTTAAAGCTGAAACAGTTCATGTGTCTGAGGTTTTGAGCTCCTAGTTGTTATTTGTTTAGGGATGACAGTTGAAATTTCAAATTCTGAAGAAAACAATCTGGTATTTTCATTCCCAAGGGAGCACTCACAGTGCTACAGTCAGTTGTTTAAAACTCCTCACTGTTCAGTAACTGATCAGCTGCCTCAGTCCTGTTCTGTCTTTGTCCCAAGAGCAGCCAAAGTATGGCCTATCAGGTGCTGGAAGGAGCCCCTGCTCTGGTTTATGCACCTCTTGCTACATCACTTTATGAAGGACTAAACTTGGTGACAGACTTGAAGAGGGAAGATTTAGGATGTAATTAAGAAAAATTTCTTCCTGTGAGGGTGCTGAGATGCTGGAACAGGCTGCCCAAGGAAGTTGTGGCTGCCCCATCCCTGAAAGTATTCAAGGCGAGTGTGGATGGGGCCCTGAGTAACCTGATCTAGTGATGGTATCCCTGCCTGTGCAGAGGGGATTGGAACTAGGTGATCTTTATGGTCCCTTCTAACCCTGGCCGTTCTATTCTGTGAAATTAGTAAATGTAGAACATTCTGAGGTGCAGCTGGTCTTACTTGGTATTCCTAAAATTCTGTGTTTTCCCATGTAACACGATGGGGCCTTTCATGCATCAGCTTGAGTGCTCACAGAGGGACAGTGTGATTGCATACTATTTATTCCATCTAAGAACACTTGGCTTAGTCAAAGCTGTCTGTTCCACAGTTAAATAGCAATCCCAGAAAGCCTCAAACATTCCACATTAAAACCCAAATAGGAAGTCTCTTCAGATCCTAGAATAAGATTCCAAAGTCTGTGGAAGAAATACTCCGCAGAGTATTAGAGAGCCCCAAATGCCATTTACAAAGGTATCATCATGGTGACATGATGAGAGGCAAGGCTCTGAAATTAAGATCTCTAGTTGGCATCTTGAAGGGCATGCTCTTATTGTCTGTCCTTTACATTTCAGCCATTGTCTTTCTGGCCAGGGTCTTCCAAAGGTTCACTCTGTGCTTTATTTGAATGATAACTTCTGTTTTCATCTGTCTCACGCTGGGTGGGTTTATTCTTCATTCCTGTCAAACGTGAAAGGCTTTCTGCGAAACCACACTGTGGCTTCAGAGTTTCACCAGCTTCTGCTTAAAGCCTCAAGCCCTGCCTGATGAGTTAACCGTGAGTTTCTTGAAAGGCTTCCTGAGGGCAAAGGCCTGCACCAGGTTGAATTTACCCACCACCCTGATGGAAGATAGCAGTACGAAAGAGATCTCCTCCTTCTCAGTCTCCTCTTTACTGGACTGCGTTACTTTGCCAGCAGTAATCAGAACCAATTATTCTTAATAAAATGCAGCAGAGACATTTTACTGAACACTTCAGCCAGCTGGATTATGCCTTAATTTAAGCCATTGTATAGGTCTGTATATTAAATTAAGAAAAAGAATCAATACTGAACTTGACAAATAGCAAGAAAACAAATTTGGAGACTAACTCAGAGCTCTGTGGGTTTTTGCCTTGGTTGTCTTTCAGTCGTCACGTTGTTTGAAATTAGCTTTTTATACACTTAAAAGCCAGTAGCTTTCTGATGATGAAGCGTTAAGTTTTATCTCATCTCCTTGAGAGTGTATTTTAACATTTGTTCTCATATCTTGTGGGTTAGGAAACAGTTTATTTCTCAAATTGTTTATAACTCAATTAAAATGGAAGAATTCATTACACTTGTAGGCCTTTAATGGTTGCTTTGTTTGTCTTCCACAGGAGACAGGTCTGCATGAGCCTCACCTGAGGTGTCTGGGTGTCTTCCATCACTTTCCAGAAGAGCACAAAGGCTGGGGAAGAGACTGAAGGAAAGGCTGATGGGGGAGAGGCTGAGGGAGTTGGGGATGTTTAGCCTGGAGGAGAATAAGGAGGGACCTTCTCCTTCTCTCCAATGCCCTGAAGGGAGGTTGTAGTCAGGTAGGGGTTGGGCTCTTCTCCCAGGCAGCCAGCACTAGGACAAGAGGGCAGGGCCTGAAGTTGCTAGGGGATGGTTAGGTTGGGTGTTAGGAAGCCCTTCCTCATGGAAAGGGGATCAGAGCCTGGAATGGACTGCCCAGGTCAGTGGTGGAGTCCCCATGTCTGAAAGTGTTGAAGGACAGTCTGGCTGTGGCCCTTAGTTCCCTGGTCTGGCTGATAGGGTGATGCTAGGGGCTGGGCTGAGTACAGAGGGCTTTTCCAGCCTAAATCATTCTGGAATTCTATGATTTTTAAGTGTCATTGAATTTGTTTTTTATCAAACCACAAAGATCAATGGAGGACAAACCTCACCAGCTCCTCAATTCACTGTCTCCAGATGACGTCTGTAAACTGGCAATGATTTTAGAGCTGTTCCAGGACTGTATCAGCTATGATTTGTGCACCAGTTTGGCTGTGACTGTTCAGAACCCCATCCTGAGCAGTTCAATCAAACCTTCTGCGCAAACCCAAGGCTGTGTTTTTTTGTCTTTTGGAAACCAACCTGACCAACTTAGGGTTGTAGAGGAGAATGTAAAGGTGCATCAGCTGTAGCTGCATCTGATTTAATTTGATTATGTTGAGGCTGTTTGGTCTGAAGGAGTCTGAGGGGGAGACCTTATTGCTGTCTAGAACACTCTAAAGGGAAGCTGAAGAGAGATTGGGGTTTTGTCTCTTCTCACAAGTCACAAGCAATAGTGCCAGAGGAAGTTTAGATTGGACATTAGGAAACTTCTTCCTGGAAAGAGCCCTCAGGCTGCTCAGGGAGGGGGTTGAATTACCATCCCTAGATGGGTTTTATGGTCATGGAGATCTGGAACTCAGGGACAGGGCTTAGGGGTGGCTTGGGACAGCTGGGTTAATGATTGGGATTGGTCTTAAGGGTCTGTTTCAGCCTAAATGATTCTATACAGATCAAGCCAGCATTAAAACCCTCAGAGCAATGCAAGTGATGCCAGCAGTGCAAGTACTGTTGATAGGCTGCTTTCTGTACTTTTTATGGCACCAACCCTTTAGCCAACCATCTAAAAATTCCATAACAAAGATCTTATTCCGAAGACTTGTAGGTGCTCAGGCGAAGCCCTTTTTTTAGTCAAAACAACAACCAGCTCCCTCTGACAAATAAAACCCTGAAGCCTTAGCATCACATTAGTCAGAATCGGCCCAACACACTGATAGAGCCAGGGAAAAGAGCTGGATTTTGACTCTTCCTCACAGGATACACCAAGGCAGCTGGAGGTAGGATGGAATCCAAAAGACTTTTACTAAGGGAAACCAGGAAGGGAGAAATATACCAAACCCTCTTATAAGTTTGGTGGATTTATTTTTTTCTTGTGATGAATGAAGAGCACTTTACACAGATAAAAATCTGAATATATATATTTAAAATAGATACCTAAAACATATATTTTAAAACAATTATCCTGTTTTTACCAGTGGTGATAAAAAGAGGCCATCCATCCACCTCTAAGAATCATAAAATCCTCATGGTTGGAAAGGACCTCCAGGATCACCAAGTCCAGCCCTCATCCCAGCATCTCCCCAACCCCTAGACCATGCCTCAAGTGCTCTAGTTACTGGGTTTTGAAACACCTCCAGGGAAAGAACTTATTCTTAAGTTCAACCTTCCCCTGATGCAGCTTGAGGCTATTTCCTCTCATCCGATGATGAGGAATTTGGGAGACGACACCAGCAGCAGCCTCACTACAACCTCCTTTGAGTTAGCTCTAGAGAGCAGTAAGGTCTCCTCTCAGCCTCCTCTTCTCTAGACTAAAACAACCCCAGTTCCCTCAGCTGCTCCCCATAGGCAGCAGTTCTCCAGCCCTCTCCCCAGCCTCATTGCCCTTCTCTGGCCCTGCTCCAGCACCTCAGTGTCCTGATACTGGGGGTGCCCAAAACTGGACCCAGTACTCATGGTGTGGTCTCACAAGGGCGGAGTACATGGGTATGATCACCTCCTTCCTCCTGCTGGTTATCCTGTTCCTGATCCAGGTCTTCTGAGATTATTTAATGTTTTCTCTAAACTCTGACAAATGCCAGAAGACTGATGCAACCTCCAGCCAGTTTGTTTGGATCTCATGGGAAGTGCTATTCAGAAAACTTGGGTTTACTTTTTTTACTCCTGTTTTTCTGTTATTACAGCAAATCTCTTGAACTTTTCACATGGTGTCTTGATCTCAGATCGTCACCAAGGCTTTTTCCTCAGAGCATGCTTTGGCAGGAGCCTCAGCGTGTCTGTGGGGAAGAACCCTTGAACATCCCCATTGTGTTTATCAGACACGCTGTTTCTGTTTGGGGTTTGCTCAGTTTGTGTCTGAGCCTGCCAGCATTTCCTAACTAGTGCTAGTGTCTGTAGGCATCCCTGGTGTGCTGGGAAATGTGGAAGCAGCTGGGGTTGTTCAGCCTGGAGAAGATGCTCCCAGGTGACCTTCTAGCAGCTTTCCAGTCCCTGAAGGGGGGCTACAAAAAAGCTGGGGTGGGCTTTTGAAATGGATGGTAGCGAGAAGACAAGGGAAAAGTGTTACAGACTTGAAGAGGGGAGTCTGAGGTTGGATACGAGGAAACAATTCTTTCCTGTGAGGGTGCTGAGATGCTGGCACAGGTTGCTGTGGCTGCCCCATCCCTGGAAGTGTTCAAGGCCAGGTTGGATGGGGCCCTGAGTAACCCAGTCTAGTGAAGTTGCCCCTGCCTGTGCAGGGGGGTTGGAACTGGATGATCTTTAAGGACTCTTCCAAGCCCAGCCAGTCTGTGATTCTGAGAGGGCAGGGACTGGGATCAGAGGTCCAGGTAAAACTCACCACTGAGGGAAGATTGTTAGATGTTTTACACAGAGTGTGGTTCCCCAGCTGGCCAGTGGGGCATGAAGCACAGTCACACAGACAAGACTGTACAACAAAGACACTTCAGTTTTGAAGTGAATGTTGCTGTGTTCTACAGCCTTTATGTTCAACACCTATTACTCTGTGCAGTCTGTTGTGATTGAGCAGATCACTGCAGCAGTTTTGATTCCCTAGTCAGATTCCAGCATGGAATTCTTCAGTCTTGCCTGGGGCTTCTTCAGGTTTGCTGGTGATGTGCAGGACTCTCTACCTTGCAGAACTCCTTGCTTTTCCCTGTGTCTGTAACACCAGTGTAGTTGCTGTGCCAATACAACTGGGTTTGACCCTGCTTGGGGAGGAGGGTGTTCACCAACAGTCCCTCTTTGTAAGAAGCAGGTACATTTCCACTCTCTGTGCCCTGCATTTTACCTGGAGCTCTGCAATACAGCTGGGAAGGCAAAAATTGAGAAATATCTTGTGTGCCCTGGTTTTAACACAAAAACTTTGCAGCTAGGCAGCCCTTTCTGTGCTCTTTAGGCTGTTGCTGGGGAGTCAAGAGACAGTTATTCCATTCAAAGAGGGTTCAAAACCAGACAGACTGGTTTTGTGTTAAATAAAGAGTAGTAAATATTAAGACACAGTCTGTCCTCACAGCTCATCCCAAGGTGTCCCAAACCTCATGCTGTAGTAGATGAGTAACCAGTGTTGTAGGGTCAAACACACACCTCTACACCAGACCAAAACCAGCAAAGGGAACAACCTTGGATGGCGTTTGTGTTCCTGGATCTCTCACATTGCTGCGGACAGAGCATTTGGCATTGTTTTTTTTTAAGGAAAAAGAACCCCACCAAAACAAACCCCAACAAATCCAAAACCCCAACCAAACGTGAAGAATTGTTGTTAGCATAGTTCTGCCCTATCGGGGAATCAAATCACTCTGACAGAAGAGTGGGTTCGTTCATCCGGGTGAGCACCTAAACTTCTCTTCCGCTGAATTCTTACACAAGAGTTGGCCCATGGTTCCCCCACCAGTACCACCCGTACATGGTCTGCCGCTGTTGATTAACATAATTACATTCAAAGCAGCTCCCAGCTGTCTTAATTCACTGAAGAGCTGGTCTACGTGACCATTTCTGCATCTGCAAGAAGAGTTGGTATTGGGTATTTACAATCTAAGCAGGACGAGCTGGGTCCTGCAGCCCCCAGGGCTCTAGGGGAAGCCAGGCTGGACCCAGAGCATGGCCCTAAGGTGGGCAGGGACTGGTCTGTGCACAGGTACTGCCTGTAGGTTGTCCTCAGGGCACACTGACATTCCTGTGCCAACTGCTCAAATACCTTCTTGTGAAGGCCTTCCCTTTCAAGTCAGATCGTTGTCTCAGATCAGGTTGTTGTCTCGGATCAGGTCTTTGTGCAGCTGATTTAAGTGGAGAGTGCCTGAAGCACCCAGGGATGTGGTGACTGGGGCTGCCCTGGCTGTGCCCACAGGGACCACAACTAAAGGACAGTTGAGTGTGATGCTCACAGCTCACTTTAACCAGGTCCATAGCTCTTCCTATCTATCTGCTTGATCTGCCCGATTTTTAGCAGTCAGCCTGTGTTCAGCTCTGTGAAAGTGGTGCTTTCAGGCTGTCTGTGAGGACAGGAGCTGCTCATAGCTTTTACTGTCTCGCAGCCAGATGTGGTTATATTCCGATTGCTCCATTTTCCCCATTCCCTGAACCTGCAGGAGCAATTGTAATGAGCCAGCTCTTCATTATTGGTGCTCGGGAAATCTGAAACAGGTGCCAATGGCTGCTGCTGCTCAGCCTGGAGAGATCTGTGGGAGAGCAGATGTCAGGAATGAAACCAAACGCTCTTACAAAACCAGCTTCAGCGAGGAGGTTCTATGATCACTTTATAATTCAGAAGTCTCACGTTCTTCCCTTGCTTTTCTCTCTGAACTCACTGACTGCTACAGTTTGCTGTTCTTGTGGAAGCTACAGCCATGGTGGTCGGGCGAAGGCTGTCAAATAGCAAGCAAAAACTTAAAGCAAAATGAGCTCTGAGATTTTCAAGTGGGCTTTGTTTTGTCTTTTCAAAGCAGCAGAAGGGTCACTGTGGGCTCAAACATCAACTTCAACACAAGGAACCCTGTCCAGGTTTGGCCTCTGTCGTAGGGGTGTGTGATGCTGCAGTTACGGATTCACAGACTGGTCTGGGTTGAAGGGACCTTCATAGCAACTCCATCCCACCCCCTGCAGTGAGCAGGGCCATCCCACCCAGAGCACGATACTCAGAGCCCCAAGGTTCAACCTGACCTGGGATGGTTGCAGGGATGGGGCTTCTCCCACCTCTCCGGCAACCCGTGTCCGCCTCACACTAGAGGTGTAATAAAACGCCTTCCTTAACAGTGCCTGTGCAACCTTAAGGAGTAGTTGGGCTGTTTTCATCACACAGACTGTTACGACGAAGAACAATGTGTGGGACACACGGGAACTGAGAAGGTGAGCAGGGTTTTGTATCCATGCCTCACTTTTACTCCCCCTTTACTGAGAACCCACAAGGTTTTACTGTGGGGTGGATTCTGTGCTGCTGACACCAATCTCCAGCACTTCAGGCAGCAGCTTTCCGGGAGGAGGCTGAGGGGAGCCCCTCTGGTTCTCTACAGCTCCTTGAGAGGAAGCTGCAGAAAAGTGAGGGTTGGTCTCTTCTCCCAAGAGATAGGACAAAAGGAAATGGTGTCAGGGGAGGTTTAGATTGGATATTAGAAAAGATTTCTTTACTGAATGAGTGCTCAATCAATGGAACAGGCTGCCCAGGGCAGTGATGGAGTCTCCATCCCTGGAGGAGTTCAAAACACGAGATGTGGCACTTCGGGACAGGGCACAGTGGGCAGCATGATGTGAGGTTAACAGTTGGACTGGATGAACTTGGAGGTCTTGTCCAACCTTAATAATTCAATGATTCTGTGATCTCTAAGGGCCCTTCCAACTCCAACCATTCAGGGATGCTCTTTGTTGGGGCTGCAGGTGGGGTGGAAGGAGAAGGGGTAGAAACCGGAGCCGGGACATCTCGGCTCCAGGAAAATCGCTTCGACCCAAAGTCCAGCGCAGAACACACAGCAGCTTTTCTAGCAGCTCAGCCTGTGCCTTTAAGCTCCGATTCAAAGTCCCCCTGACACCCCCCCGCCCCCCTCCAGGTCCCTGCGGGCGGGGCCGGGGCTGCCACCGCAGGGTGGGGGGAGCATGGGTTGGCGGAGCCACCGCGCCGGTGGTTCCTGGGGACAGACCCCGTGGTGACAGCGGGAAAAGCGAAGCAGGTGAGTCCTTGCTCCTTCCTAACAACCTTCTGCGATCCTTTCCAGGGTCGCTTGCCCGGGCGGGAAGAGGCAAACCCTCCCCTCAGGGGGCTCCGGCCCTCACCCGTCCCGTCCCCTCCTGTCCCGCGCAGCTCCCCAGCGCAGGGGTCCCGGGCTTCTGTCACCCTCATCCTCCTGAGGCCATCTTCATCCGCCCTCGGGCTACCCTCTTTCCTCCTCGGGCCAGTGTCTTCCTTCTTCGGGCTACTCTCTCCCCTCTGCAGGGTTCTGGTGGGGATTCTTCTAGGGAAGGTGAATCTGCGCCTCCCAACCCGGGGACACCCCTCCGTCTTTACTGCCCCTAAGGAACCCGCTGGGTTCTGGGTTTAGGGGGACATTTAACCATCGATGGAAGGTGACAGCTGCCCATAACCTCGGTGCTAGGGGATGAATGATTTTCCTGTGTGATCCCGGAGCACTTTTCAGGGGGCTCGGGTCATTCGGGAGAGGCTGGGAGCCCTGGGCACAAACGGGTCGGTGCGGGTGGCGCAGAGGGACGGGGAGGGGGGGTGGATGAAAGGAACCACCAGTGGCCACCGAACTGGGCTCCACATGGAGTGTCTGTTCAGGTTTGACAGTTGGGCCGGTTGTGTTTCTGTAGAACATTGTCGTCTGCTGTCGGTCAGCCAGCAGCTCCAGCCATCGCCGGGTCTGGCTGCAGAGTGCTCTCTGGAGCCTCCTCTCCCCTTGAGGTCGAACATCTTAGGTTCCCTAACGCTCTGGAACCCAAAGGCAGAGGATGGGCCACCTTAGTTAAAGGCTGTAATGAATGAGGAACTGATCTAGAAAGAAAGTTCAGGTTCTTCACAGGAAGTTAAAAGCTCAGCGTCGGAGCTAAAAGAGAGACCTTATTGAGGTGAGAAACACCCCAGTGACAGGCACCTGTAAGCAGCTTTGACATTGGCATTGGGATGGATCTAGTAGCCACCTCCATGGGCTGGGAACAGCACCATCAGCTGAACTGAAGGGACTGCTTCTACAGCTGTATGATGCTTTGTTGCCACCCTTGAAGAACGGAGCTCGAGAGTGCTGTCACCCTCCTTTGCCAGCCCTAAGCCTGCCCTGCAGTGTTGGAGCACATCCCCCCCAGTTCCAGCACAGGGAGGTTCCAGTGGTGAAGCAAGCAAGGCAGTGCGGGATTCAGCTCTGAGCGTCGGCACCCTGCTGCTGCTGCTGCTTTGAGCTGCTCTCCTCAGGCAGGAGGGGCTGCCCAAAGGCTGTAGGTGCAGCCTCAGCACTCAAGTTTAGCAGGTGACACTGTCCTGTGTGGACACGTCTAGGGTTTCATTCTGTGGCCTCTTGAGTTCAGTGACAAAAATCCCATTGACTTGGGAGCTGTGAGTTCCCTGTTTGACCCGGATCTTTCATCAGTGGCTGCTCTCACCATGTGAATTCTTCCTCTGAGAGAGCTCTGGCACTGCGGGCGCCTGCTGTGGGGGCAGTGATGGGGTTTGTGCCCATGAACGTTAATGCCTCCCTGTCAAACTGGAATCACAGCTGAGGCTGCCTACAAACCATGTCATTACACATTACTGCTAGCATGTGCAAGCTGTGCGAAAGAGCAAAATGTGAGTAAACATTTTGTTTAGCCCCTATTCCTCCAAGGACCTCTGGTCCCTGTGTGTCCATCAGCTTCCTCAGGACCAAGATTTCTCCCACAGCTTTTTCACTGAACCAAACCCTGTGGCCAAAGGATGAAGGTGGTTGTCCCCAGAGGAGGTGCTGTGAGTTCAATGAGTGACGGTTTCATTGCCATTTATGAGTCGACAAGTATTGAAATAGTAGTGTCCCTGCTGTAAGGAGTAACTGGACAAAGATGGCACCGATAGGAGACTCCTTGTGTGTGCTGGCTATTTACTGTCAGCACCAAGCTGTCACCCTAATGCACTCAGGGGTTGGGGGAAGGCAATTTTACTTCCCACAGCTTTAACCAGTTAAAAAAGTAATTAAAAATTTACCTGGTACCCTGTTACCAAAGAGGGAGCTCCCCGAGATGGAAATGATGTTAGAGCCTTTGTTACTGGAGATAATGTGAGCAGCGGGGAGCTCAGCCTGTCTGTCATGTCCCAGATGGGACTGTGGAGCTGGCAGGCAGCGAGAGGATCCTCTTACTTGTAAATTGAGAGACATCTGAAGTCCAAGGGGGACAATAAACAAGGCCCACACAGTGTCATCGGGCTTGCTGAGGCAGGACCATGGCTGAAGCACCTCCAGGAGGGCTGGTGTCGGGGACCATTTACTGAACTGAATGGGGGGATCGTCATTTGTTGCCTTCAGCTGCTCATAGTTTGAGATTGACAGTGCTGGGGGCTCCTAGAGTCCCTAGCTCAGGGTCTGCAGCCCCTTAGGTGACTCTGTTTCTGCTTGGAAGTAGGGTACAGCCTTTGAACTGCAGCACAACCCGGCCAGTTGTGACCCTCTAGCAAGTGGATGTGCACAGTACGATGTGCTCGGGTTACAGGAGTTAGAGATGGGTTAAGTAAGAAGGATTAAAGAAATGCAGTACTGGGTGGTTCAAGGAACCACCACGGTGGCTGGGGATGCTGATGCCACATGGCACAAAAGGGCCCCGTTAGCCAAGCCTGGCTTGACTGTGTCTGCTGATCACGCAGGTGCTTTGCCTTGGCTTCTGAAAGTACTGCCTGCTCCAGCTGCTGCAATGCTCAGCAGCTTTGGCCTCTCTTCACTTGTTCTGCCGGTTGCCTGCTATTTTTGCCTGGGCTCTGTGTCATGGCACAGCATCATCTTGTGATGCCTGAGGGAAGATGTACGGGCTCACCGGGGCACAAGGGTTGTCTCCCTTCCCTGGAGCCCGACTCAGTGCAGCCCTGGGCCAATCCAGACTGACACATCCTTGCACCACTACCACTCTGAAGTTACTTTTGCTTGTAAATCCACTCCCCTAGGAAAATATTTTACAATCAACCAGTAGCTGCTGCCACAAGACAGTGACCCCATTCTCAGCTGTAGGAAAAAAAAATCACAAAGTTGGATCCCCTTTTATCAGACTTTGCCAGTGGACCTGTGTGCACAGCCACATCACTCCATGCCCTCTGCTTGTGCTTCTACTTTCTCTTACAAGTGACCACCGTCTCTCTTCTGTTCAAGCTTGTGGTTTGCTGGCACAGATGGGGGTTGTTCTTCTGGCACCTGAGTTTGAAAGGGTGAACCCACCAAGTGAAGCACTTTAGAGTCTCTCCCAGACAATTTGCCTCTGCTATGTTCCTCCTCCCAAGTGCCACAAGTCTTATCTCAGTGATAACATCACTAGTCCTTCCCTCACCTTTGACCAAATGCTAATTGTCTTCCTGGGCTGCAGGGGGATTTGCTGCTGCAGGAGGATTTGCTGTAGATCTGGTTGTCTGCCTCAAGCCAGTCACATAGTTTTCATACCAGAGCCATCGTTTCGCAAAGGTTCTGTCTGGGAGAGGACACCGTGGCTTGACCTTAGACCATGAGATGATTTTACAACCCTTATGCCTGAAAGCTGAGCAGACTCCCTATTGCTGCACTGAGAGCCAGAACAGCCTGTAATGGTACCAGTGTAACGGGGATAGAGCAAATGGTGTAGTAACACTTGGTTATTCTTAGAGTCACAGACTGGGTTGGGTTGGAAGGGACCTCAGTGCTCATCCGGTGCCAACGCCCCTGCCATGGGCAGCAACACCTCTCACTAGACTAGGGTGTCCAGCACCCCATGCACCCTTGCCTTGGACACTGCCAGGGATGAAGCAGCCACAGCCTTTGTGGGCAACCTGTTCCAGGGCCTCAGCTCCCTCACTCTAAAGAATCTCCTCCTAATTTCTAATCTAAATCTCCCCTCTGTCAGTCTGAAGCCATTGCCCCTGATCCTATCACTACAAGCCCTTGTAAAATGGCCCTCCTCAGCTTTCTTCTAGGTCCCCTTCAGATACTGGGAGGTCACAGAAAGGTCTCCCCAGAGCTGCCTTTTGTCAAGGCTAAACACCTGCAGCTCCCTAAGTCTGTCACACAGGAAGGGTTGCAGTCAGCAGCTCAATGTCCAAGTGGAGACAAGAGTGGGGTTTGTTGGCACTGGAGTGCCCTAACATCTTTGTGGTGACACTAAGGGTGGCAGTGAGGGCACCCTCAGCATGTCTGTGGATGACAGCAGGCTGAGTGATAGGGTCAACAGGCTGGAGCGAAGGGATCCTTCCAGAGGCTGGAGGCTGGAGAGGTGGGCCCAGGCCAGCCTCATGAATATCATCCAGGCCAAGCGTAGGATCTTGCCCTGGGTCAGGGCAGTCCTGAACACAAATGCAAACTGGGCAGAGTATGGCTGGAAAGTAGCTCTGAGGAGAAACACTTGGGGGTGCTGGCTGACGAAAACTCACCACAAGCCAGTAACACAAAAGTGCAGCCCAGAAGGTCATCCAGAGGGGATTCTGCCCCTCTGCTCTGCCCTGGTGAGATCCCACCTGGAGTGCTGAAGACCCCCAACACAAGAAGGATGTGGAGCTATCGGAACGAGTCCAGAAGACTGTTCATCCCATATCATGAGGACCACTGAAATAGACTGTTTCCTAGGTTCTCCTCTTAGTCAGAGCTAATTGTCAAACAGAGACAAAGCACAGAGTGCCCAGCTCTGCCCTGTTCTGCCCAGACTGGTTACCACTGACAAAGAATATTTGGAGGTCTGTGAGAAAAAAAAAGAGGCATCTTGGACAGACTCTCCCTTCCTCTCCCCTTTTCTCTCACAAAGAAGTGACCTTTTAAAATCTCTTATCTAGAGGCTTCAGGTTAAAGAGCTGCTGAGGCCTCTTGGAAAACACTGAAAAGCCCTTGTGAAGCTGCTGTGCTGCTCCCTGGGTCCTGGGTCCTTTTCTTCCCTCCTCCATTGCTAGGTGCATTTGCATGAGAAAAGACTGTTCCGGAGCAGCTTCCCTGCTCGCTGAAGTCGCTGCCTGATTTGTGGCATCAGGGAAGGGCTACTGCTGCAGCCCAAGCACTCACTGCATCTTCTGAACCAGTAGAAGGTGGCCAGTGCCATAGTGACCAGGCGAGATATCCCTTGGCAAGACAGCATTTGGGTCTGAGGAAGGAAAAGCTGAGTGGGTTTTGTGATTTTGAAGCTGTCGCTATCTGGGCAGAGTAAGTTTGAATGAATTTGCCTTGCCAGCCTCTTGTGGTGTCACTTGTGAACGTGAAGATTGCCAACAGCCAGAGGTTGAGCCCTCTAAAAGCTCACTCTGAAGCTGAGCAACTTGAGACCTTTGGCCATGAAAGCTGGGCTGCCAGACCAGGACGGGGCTTTGAGCAACCTGGTCTGATGAGAGGTGTCGCTGACCATGGCAGGGGGTTGGCACTGGGTGAGCTCTGAGCTCCCTTCCATCCCAGACCATTGGATGATTGTATGTATTTCACCTCCGCCCAACTGAACTGTCATGGACAGATGTTTGTGTGCGGGTCAGAAGAAGGGGGCTGTGTGTCTTCCTCCCCATGATTAAGGAGTACAAATCCAGTAATTTAATGCATTTTAGGGCCAGAAGAAATCAGTGTCCCTTGTCTTGCGAACTCCACCATGCTTCATTTAAGGCTAAGGGAACGACTCTAGTTAGAGAGCAGGCCAGCCCATGGCTGCCAGCATTCCTGCCAGTACCCAGTTGTCGATGACCAAAGGCTGGACTGCAGGCAGAAAAACAAGGGAGCTGTTTTGAGCTCACATTTGGGCTTTTGAATCCCACCAGAGTATGAAAACCACCGATGCACTGGAATGAGTCTAGCAGAGGCCTCTCAGGAGGCAGGAGAGATCACTTGAAGGGGCTTTGGTTCCTGTGCAGGATGTTTTTACCACCTGAAGTAAAATCCTGGAAGCACTGGTGTCAGTGCTGACCACAGAGAAGGATACCCTGCTCCTCGGGGCATTGCTGTAATTAGAGCACAAATTGCTGTTTGTTGGGAGGCACTGAGAACTCTGCTCGACCCTGCAGCAGGGTTCATCATCCACTGAATTTACTGACATTATATTTATATATTCATATCTGTTTTCATATATTTCTATATATTTCTAGTTACTGAATTGACTGAGTTTGTATTTCCTGCACAATTCCTGCACCCAGACTGTCGTAGATGATAGCTTGGGCTGTCTCTGAACCCTCAGCCTGGAGCTGTGTCCCAGACACCACGAGCGTGAGGTTTATTGCATAGCTGGTTTTCATCCACCACAGAGCACAGGGCTGTGGTAGCCTTGTGCCAGCAGCCAGCTCAGAATGTTGTAGTATAAGCTGCCAGGAGTTCCTGAGGTTTGCAGTACCCATGGGCTTTGGTACCTTCACAAGCCCCGAGTCCCAGGCAGGTCCCTCTGCACAGCTCTGGTCAGACTGCGGAGGTTTGTGTTGAAGGATGAGACTGCAGTCTAAGTCTTAGTAGTTAAAATTATTCAGAGCTCAGTGTGGGACTTTCCAGCTTAACTGTTCCACCCACTGCTGCAGCTCTGTGACTGCAGCTCCATAGCTGCTAGAGGCACTGGTTGGTTTTAGGGTCTGTGCTAGGGGTGATGGCTGAGGCAGAAGGAAGAAGCCAAGATACCAAGCCCTGTCTACACCCACTCCCTGCCGTGAGCGGGAGCTTGAGCTGGTGTAGTGAAACCCTGCTGCTAAAGCAGTCATGGAGGCAGCAGGCTGGTTCATCCTCACAATGGTTATGCCTGTACTCACTGGTGGCCTCCTAGGAAGAAAGGACAGAGGAACCAGGCAGGGGGAAGCCACCCTGGTTGACTGGTCAGGTCCTGGGTGTAAAATCTCCTGACTGGGTGCTTCTGTCCTTTCACACCTTATGCTAATGTGCTGCTGGAAGCTCCTGGGGTACCCCATTACTGTGCTGTCACAGTTCATCCCAGTCTTCTTCTGCTTTTCAATCACAGAGGCCACTACAGAGCTGCTGAGAAAGCATGGACCAGATAAAACCAGTGCCAGGCACCCAGGGGAGGGTGCTGAGGGCCTGCTGCTGGAAGGTAGCCATTGCTGCTACTGCTGTGGCAGGCGGCGTGACAGCCCTTTACCTGGGGATCTTGCTGGGTGAGTGTGCGGCCACGGATCTTCCCTCAACTTCTCCCCTGCTCCAACTGTCAGCACAGCTCACAGTCCTTGTAACAAAACCCCTCCAAAGCCTTCTGCTGAGGTCAAAAGATAGCTAGCTCTCCCCACATACACACACCACTAGCAGGGCTGCCGACAGCTCATGTTCAGAAGCACCTTACGGGCAGCATCACACGAGATGTTTGCTCGGATCCTCTCTGCTGATCTCTACCTCTGACTCCCAAATCACCATACGCCCTGACCCAGCCATCTCCTGTCACAACCTCTTGCTGTCACTGACCATTGTCTGCTTTGCTGTCCCACTGCAAACCATGACCACCATCTCCTTGCCTCTCCCACCTCCCTCCTCCTCCCTCAGGCACCCTGAGGCCAGATACCAGCTCAGACCAGACCGTGGTGTGGACCCCAGCCTGACATGGCTGGTGGGTCCCACCACCTGAGCTCTGCTGTACACTACTGGTTTTGTCACCAGCACTCTGTCTGCAGCCTGTTCCTGACATCGATGGAGCCAGTCTGGGTCTCACTGACAGGTTGTACCTGTCTGTTCATGAACTTTTGTCTAGGGTTTGGCAAAGCCCCCATTTCCAAGTTCAGCTGAGTTCAGTGCAGGGTGTGTATGTGCAGGATGGCCGAGCACAGCCAGGGGCACCCCAAGACAGCCAAGCCCCAAGCTCAGAGACAGTCAGTCTGCTCCAGGCAGGGGGGTTTGCAGGACATGGTGAGCCCCATGTTCCAGAGTGCAGTGCAGAAAGCTGAGCCCAGCCGTGGCCCCAAACCTCCGTGTTCCTTGTGCCTCTGACACCTTCCCCCTCCGGCAGCCTGTCATCCTGCGGGAGAGACCAGCTTTGAGCACAGCGTGGAGCTGCGGGGAATTGCGTTCAATAGCAGCCTACAGACAGAGAACTCGGATTACTACAGGGTGCTGACGCCCGCTCTTGAGAAGCTGGTGAGTTGATGTGGGCTTGCCAGGAAAAGATTTGGGAAAGAGTCTGATGGTTCCCCCGATGCAGTAGAACCTGAATACCAAAGGCAGGTGGAAACCAGGGATTTCTTAACCCTTAGCAAGGAGCAACGTGGGACAGAGCTGCACTTGGAGAGGTGCTGTCAGGACCCTGAGAGACATGTGCAGAGTGAGAAATAGGTGCTCGAGTCTACCCCTCGGTGGGGACAGACAAGAGAGGTGGTAGGAAAGACTAGGGAAGAGATCAGCTCTCTCATTCCCTGAGTCAGGGTGGGAAAAGGGCTGCACATGAGGTAGACACAGGAGCTCCTGCTGCCTGCAGCCACAAAAGAAGATGCTTCAGCTCACTCCAGCCCCCTGCAAAATCCCAGGCATCTCCTAGTCCCATCTCCCAAGGGTCTTCTACCCAGTGAGTGCGTGACTATCATTCCTTGCTTTGCAGTTTCTGTCCAGTTGCCAGGATTCCCAGCTGGACTGGAGCTGCACTGGTTGCACCATCCTGGGCTACAGGTGAGTGGAAGCAGCAGTATGTGCCAGGGCATTCTGACACGCTCCATTCAGAGGGTGAGCTCACACCTCTGGTCCTGTTTAAATCTGCTGCAAAGAGAAACTGCTTTTGGGGCACCTCCCGTGATCACACTGGTGTTCTGGATCCTTTCCTTTGGGAAAGACAGTGGGAAAGACAGGAAGATGGCTCTGTTCACCCAACACTGACCTTCAGGCCAAATCAGAATACGGCAAATGACCAGTTTGACCCTGAGACCATCCCCTTATCCCCAGAGAATCTTGAGCCTTAAATTACTGAGAATTTGCTTTGTTTGCCCTGTGTTCCCTGTAGGCACAAGAGCCTGTCCCTTCTACTGACCACAAATGCTCTCTCTTCCAACAGGAATGGAAACTCAAGTGTGATTGTCCGTTTCCGCCTCAGCTTCGCCCCCCAGGATTCCCAGCCCCTGAGCTCCACTGAGGAGGAGGAAGCTCTCAGACACGGGCTGGCAGCTGCCCTGCGCAGCCGGGGGCTGACCCTGGCTGCCTATGGCACTATTTCCTCAGCTTCTCTCACAGGTAAGAGCACGGTGCTCTGTGCTGCTGCTGCCAGCCCCAGATCACCAGCAGAGCCACAGACTGCAGCTCAGGCAGCCAAACTGCTGTGGGACATAAGGAAAACTTCTCTCATTGAGGGTGACAGAGCCCTGCCCCAGGCTGCCTGGAGAGGTTCTGGAGTTTCCCTACTCTGGAGACATCCCAAACCCTCCTGGGCTGTTCCTGTGGGATCTGCTCTAGGGGATGCTGCTCTGGTAGAGGGGTTGGACTGTGTGTTGTCCAGCGGTCCTTTCTGACCCAGCAGTCTGGGATTCTGTGGGGCTTTAGCTCTGGCTGTCCATGCCCAGGAGCGATGCCAGAAGTGGAGGTGTTGCCAGCCCCCCAGCAAACCAACCCAGGACACTCTGTGGCTCCCAGGGGCTCCCAGCTGGACAGAGCAGCAGCAGGAACTGCAGCAATCTTTGCGGATGAGCCCCCAGGTCCCTATCCAGTCCTGACACTGGCTGGCTGCTCTCTGCCCTGCAAGAGCAGCTTTGGGGACCCACAGCATCAGCAACAGCCTAAAGCATAAACTGCAGCTGCTTTGGCTTTTCTTGCAGCACTGGAACCAGCATGAGGTCAAGCTGCAGGAGGTTATTTGCTGGGTTGTCTGCACCTCCCAATGTGCAGCAGCCCTCAGGCAGCCCCCCAGAGCTGTAGAGTAATACCTGCTTGGGTCGATGTTTCTTGTCTGGAAGCACCTAATCAGAAATTCTTCCCTTCAGTGACTCCTTAGTTGCATGTGACCGCAGGGCTCCAAGGCCAGTGGGTTTAAAAAACATGAAGCTACAGCTCCTAGGAACCTTTCTGCTCCTGTGGTTACTCCAAGGGCTGGCAAGGCTGTGGGTGCTGCCTCTGTGGGTCCTGGTCCACAAGCAGCACAGTCCACTGGAGCCTCATGGCTGACCTGTGGGGCGCCCTCACTGACCCCATTCCTTCTGCTTTGTCACAGGTGGCAGTGAGGTTGCTTCCCACAGACCTGGATTGAAATCAGGTAAGAGCCAACGGCAGGAGGAGCACCAGTCCCAACTGTCTTGGCTGCACAGCACAGCCACACCTGGAGCCTGCTCCTCATTGGTGGCCTGGCTGTAGATTCAAGAGGTGTTTGAGCCCCAGCTGGTTCATAACCTGGAGCTCCAGGGCCCGACAAGTTCAGGATCAGCAGCTTTGCTGCTGGCATCATCCAGTGGGCTCTGGCACTGCCAGAGAAGAGTGGCAAGGACACCACAGTAACTGCCCCGAGGTACAGATGCTGGGAGGGCTGCAGAAGTCGTAAGTGATTCAAGCCTTACTATCTCCAAGGAGCTGCTCTGGTGACACTGCAGTACCCAGTGTGTGGAAGAAAAGCCCTGAGTACAACAGCCAGGCATTGCTGATGCCCCTGGTAAAAGGGCTGTGGTGAGACCTGCAGCAGGGCTGAACGTGGGCACAGCCCATGGCTGGAGACCTTGACCATGGAATGCCATGGGCATTGAAGAAAACCAGGGACACAGCCCAGCCTGTCAAGCCAACAGCAGATTGTACCCTAGAAACACCTTTGTCCCACCAAGAGGTCATGGCAAGGCCCGTGACAAGACCCACCTCCCTGCTGGGCAGCTGGGCAAACACTGAGCTGCTGGGAGCCACGAGACAGTGGCTGAGCCAGGGTACTTCAGAATTTCTTGCCTTAGAAGGGTTTCAGGGAGGATGCTGTGGTGGAGCTCTGCTTTGCTGGGCTTTTTTTCAACCTCACAGGTGGGCATCTGCCCTGGGACATCACTGGTGTTGTTCTTGATATGTTGGAAGGGTACACAAAGCTGCAGCAGCTCCTGGCTGCAGCCAGCAGGACCACGATGGCACCAGCTTGCTCTCCCCTCTTTCAGAGTGTGGAAGCCGCCCAGCCATGCAGACTGCCAGCAGAATCGTGGGAGGCTCTGAGGCATCCAGAGGGGAGTTCCCTTGGCAGGTCAGCCTTCGTGAGAACAATGAGCATTTCTGTGGTGCTGCAATCCTGACTGAAAAGTGGCTGGTGTCTGCTGCTCATTGCTTTACCGAGTAAGCTCCATCCCCTCGTCCCATTTCCAAACGCTGATGCTGCTTCTGGCTCAAGCACCTGCTGTCCCATGCACCTCAGCACCCCTGGGTGGGCAGAAGGTGGTGCCACCCACGCCTGTGGACTCATGTGGTCCTGATGGTCTCTCTCACAGGTTTCAGGACCCAGCCATGTGGGCAGCCTACACAGGAACTACCTCCCTCCGAGGGTCTGACAGCAGTGCTGTGAAAATGGCCATCTCACGGATCATCCCACACCCCTTCTACAACACTGACACGGCTGACTATGATGTGGCTGTGCTGGAGCTGAAGAGGCCAGTGACCTTCACCAAGTACATCCAGCCTGTGTGCTTGCCAGATGCTGGGCACCACTTCCCTGCCAGCAAGAAATGCCTCATCTCCGGCTGGGGCTACCTCAGGGAGGATTTCTGTAAGCAAAGCAGAGCAGGTGGCGGAGGAGCCATGGTGGGGGGTGAGCGGTGCAGGAGGCACCAGGGAAGGGATCTCAGGCTGTGCTCTGGCTGTACCATGGCAGCTGGTCCTGTGCAGGGCTCCCTGTGCTGAGCTCCCAGTGACGTCTTTCTCCTTTAGTGGTGAAACCTGAGTTCCTGCAGAAAGCAACAGTGGAGCTGCTGGACCAGTCGCTGTGCTCCAGCCTCTACAGCCATGTCCTCACAGACAGGATGATGTGTGCTGGCTACCTGGAAGGAAAGATTGACTCCTGCCAGGTAACTTTGCCCAGGGGAGTTGGTACACCACGCAGTATGAGTCTTTTCCCACCCAATATGCACCAAGCAACACTTAAGGAAGCAGGATCTGACAGTGTGGTCACGCTTCCCCCCCAGGGGTTGAGGCAATGCCTTGAGCCCAAGGTGGACCAGGGATGCAAAAGTCAAAAATGAGGGTGAGATCTCTAGTGCTTGGAGCAGGACCTTGCGGCTCAAGGGGCTCTTTTGGCTGTTTAACTACTGTCCTCTACTTGAGCTGTAGGTGGGGCTGGTGCTACTAGAGTACCTGGCAGATGCTCAGAGCAAAATCCAGACAGCAAAGGGCAGCAGCAGAAACAAAACCATCCCCAGTGGACTTTGGTGAACAGCTTGGTGTTTGACTAGTTGGCTTTTACCCAGCTGCAAGTGGTCAGTTGGAGGAGATCTTTCCACACTGGTACCAAAGAGCTGACCAGGGAACCACCCTCCATACCAAGGAAACATCCTGCGAAGCTCAGCGTGGTCTCTCTGGGTTGTGTTTCATGATGAACAGTCATCACCCATCATCTGGCTGTTCAGGAGTTGCTGGAGTTAACTTTCAAGAGCAGCAGTTTGACAAAAGATGAAACCAGTAGAACTGCTCACCCTGGATTTTATGGAGGATGTCCCTGTGCTTTTCTGTTGTCTCAAGGGCACAAGGCTGCTGTTTAACAGCAGGACAGTTTGCCCCCACAGAAGAGCACCCAGAGGCTAGCACAGGAGATGCTTCACTCATCACTAGGCTGGAGCAAATTAGAAGGGCTCAGGTGACAGAGAGGCTCAGTCACAGATCTGTTGAGGGTCCCCAGGGTGAGTTCACCTTCCAGCTTCTCTTGCAGGGTGACTCTGGTGGGCCCCTCGTTTGCCAAGAACCATCTGGTAGGTTTTTCCTGGCGGGAATTGTGAGCTGGGGAATCGGATGTGCTGAAGCCCGACGGCCTGGAGTCTACACACGTGTTACCAAACTCAGAGACTGGATCTTGGATGCAATTTCTGACTTCCCCTCCTCTGTGGCCTGGCCTGGCCCTCTAGTGCACTCCAGTACCAATAGCAATGTGGTCAGTTCTGAAGAGCTCAACACCACCCCCCCAAGTGCAATCCGCACCACTCCACCAGCCCCAGCCAAGGACAAACCAGTGACTGTCACGAGACCACAAGGTATGAGCACTAGTAGGTGGGTGCCCCATGGCAGGAGGAGGGGCTGGTGCAGTTCTAAATGATGGGTTTGTTCTTTCACTGAGCAGTGGGGTGGCCCTTGCCTAAGTGTTAAGGGCCAAGGCACCAGTGCTGCTAACTGGGAGGCCTGGTGCAGCCCAAAGCAGCCTGGCAAAGTCCCTCAGCACCTGCAGAGATTAGTTCCATGAGCTCCTTGGTTTAATTTTGTCTGCTGTCTGAGTAACAGTTTGCTCCAGGAGGCCCAGGACTGGGTACAGCAGCATCTGATGCTGTGTAACCTGTTGACCACTCCCTGCTGTTCACCACCTAAGGATCTCCCAGCAGTTCACAACTGATGGTTGAGACTTCAGAGATTACCTGAAGGGAAGAATCGCTTACAGGTGTCTGTAGGATGATTTGCCAGCTCCCAGGAGCCCTCCCAACAGCTCCACAGATTAGGATTAACTTTTGATCCCAAGTGGCAAGGCTGAGGCACAGAGCTGCTTGAGGAAAGGCACAGGACTGAGGACTTGCCAAGGGCAGGATACAGAACAGCAGTTCAGGTGAAAGCTGCATGTGGCTGCCATCAGGCACTGCCACAGTCAGCAGGGAGGGCTTGGGAGAGGCCTCACACCTCAACCCTGAGCTGTCCCTGCTCAGACTTCATCGTTAGAAAGCAAAATTCTCTCCTCACTTGCCTTCTGCTGGGCATACTCACAAGTCATGCTTTGGCTTTTGTTCAGAGTGTGGAGGACGACCTGGATTCTCTAAACCCATCAAGATCGTGGGAGGAACAGCTGCTTCCAGAGGAGAGATCCCTTGGCAAGTCAGCCTGAAAGAAGACTCAATGCATTTCTGTGGAGCCACCATAATTGGGGACCGCTGGCTGCTGTCAGCAGCTCACTGTTTCAACGAGTAAGAGTCCGTCCCTGCTTGTGCTGCTGCTCCAGCTCACCTGCCCTCTGGTACAGAGCTGTGTGGCTCCATGCAGCTGGGTAGCCAGACCCACAGCTGTGGCCCTGGAGTCACTGGGGAGAAGTAGTATTTTCATTCTAGCTAAAGATTCACAGTCCTAGGGGTTTTGTGGGGAGGCTGGGATGAGGCAGGGCAAGGTTCAAGTTGCCTGGGCAGGGAGCAAGGACAACAAGTGTCACAGGAGTGGGAAAGGACAGGTGCCACCGGAGAGTTTCTGCATGAAATTTGCCCTTAAACTTTGCCTGTAACACAGGGGTTCCAGGGAAGGTGGCCCATTTGATGCCACATAGCTCTGTTAGACAGCAAGAGCCCAAGCCTGGATTGATAAGTAACCAAGGGAAAGAGATGAGTAGCAAGAGGACAATAAAAATTCCTGGAGGCAGCAAAGGTGGGGGTCTAACTGTGAAGAGTTTCAACACCTCTTTACACAGCTGGACCACAGTGAAATGCAGGGTGAGCACGTGTGACGTGAGGCATGAAGTGAGAGAATCAGTGTTGTGCATCTGCAGGCCATGGGGGGGTCTCCGTCAGCTTCTCCTGTTCACAGTAACCACCAAGAACAGGTGGAAAATGGTCAGAAAGCAGCAGTTCCTCATGGGTGTCATCAGCCTGAGTGTTTGAAGTTCACATGGGATTCAAGAAAAAAAGAATAAAACACAGCTTTAAAAAAAATCCAAAGAAGTCCCTCAGATCCATCAACACCTGCTGATACAGAGTCAGCAGCAGCATGCAGAACACTCCTGACAGCATGACTTTCTGGAGGTGGGGAGAGGGTTCCTGTGTCACAGAATCACTCTGATTGGAAAAGACACTTGGGTTTATCAAGCCCAACCATCAACCCTACTTTTCCAAGTTCACCCTAAAACCAGATCCCTCAACACCACACCTAAAGGATCTGTATAGCACCTCCAGGGATGGAGACCCAACCCTCTCCCTAGGCAGGCGGTTCCAGTGCCTGAGCACTCTTTCTGTGGAAAGATTTTTCCCAATGTCCAGTCTAACCCTCCCCTGCTGCAGTTTGAAACCCCTTCCCTGTTGTTCTAACACTAATTGCTTGTGAGAAGAGACCAGCACCCACCTCTCCCTAACATCCCCTCGGGTAGTTGTAGGACATTGTGTTTAACTGCTCTTCAGGAGCCACCCAGCATGTGTGACTGCTGGAAGGGGTTCTGTGGGGCTGCTCCTCTGTGTGCTGGGCTCTGCTCTGGGAAAGGAAGGTTTCGCACACTGATCACTCACAGTTCTGCCACTGAACTGTTACAGTTCATGCTGAGCCGGTGAGTGTGAGGATGTGTGGTTAGGATCATGTCTTTGCAGGACAATTCCACAGGAGATTGAAGCCTGTGTGGGCACGACGTCACTCAACGGAACAGATGGGGAAGCTGTGAAAATCAACGTAACAAGGGTGATCCAGCATCCCCTTTTTAGCCCCATTACTCTGGATTTTGATGTGGCTGTACTCGAGCTGGCCAGACCTCTGGTCTTCAACAAATACATCCAGCCCCTCTGTCTCCCACTTGAAGAGCAGAAGTTTCCTGTTGGCAAGAAATGCATCATTTCTGGCTGGGGGAACCTCCAGGAAGGGAACGGTAAGCACTGATGCACTGGTAAGGCCACTCCTGCAGCACTGGAGAACCAACCTTTTGAGGAGCAGCTGAGGGAGCTGGGGCTGGTCAGTCTGGAGAAAAGGAGGCTGAGGGGAAACCTTATTGCTGTCTGTAACACCCTGAAAGGAGGTTGGAGGGGGTTGGTCTCTTCTCCCAAGGAACATGTGATGGGACAGGAGGAAACAGCCTTAAGTTGTGCCAGGCTTTAGGAAGTTAGTGGAGTTCTTGGTACAGTGAGGTTGGTGGTTGGAATTTATGATCTTTGTGGTCTTTTCCAACCTTGGGGACTCTAATTCTATGAAATCCAGGTGCTTTCTCTGGAGCAGTGACAACAGCAAAACCCTGGGAGCTTATGGGACAGGGGATGGTAACAGTGACAATCAGGAAATGACAGAAACATAAGATTAAGGGTGCACAGGGCACTACCTGAAACCACAGCTGTTAGGAGCCACCAGGAAACAACAGAGAGGGCAGCTTGGCAGTAACTAGGAGGGCTCCCCTCAGCAGTTGCCCCCAGAGCAGGGCACTGCCTTTGTGGCTGGTGCTGGGGACAGTCCTCAAGACCCACACTCAGTCACTAAAACATTCTGAGCAATTAGAAAAAGCAAAGACCCCAGTGTAGAGAGGAGGCCAGAGGGTGCTGCCAAAGAAGCCCTACTGACCCTCTAACCAGGACTAGGAGTCTACTAGCTCTCACAATAGCCAGTTGCTGCCCAGCATCCTCTGTGAAGGCAAGCCAGGAGCTGCTGGGTTGCCAACAGAGTGCTTCTTATACAGGACTCAACTCCTGTGTAGGGTTAGAGCTCCTCATGAGAGAGTTGTGTGGGTCAGTCTAAAAGCTGTTAGTTCTCCCCTCCCTCTACTGCATTCCTGACGTCCTGTGGTTTTCATGCAGACACCATCCCTGAGACCCTGCAGAAAGCCACTGTGGGCATCATAGACCAGGAGACCTGCGACTTCCTCTACAACTTCTCCCTCACTGACCGAATGATCTGTGCTGGCTTCCTAGAGGGGAAGATAGACTCGTGTCAGGTAGGAGTCTGGGATTTCTCTACTCCTCTGTGGATTGCTCCAGAAAGCTGGCCTAATGTCCAACCTCAGCACTCCCTTGGGAAGTACCTTCTGAAGAGCTGTGGCCAGGCTGTGATCCACTCGCACCTTAACTCAGAAACCCTAGTCCTTTGCCTTGGAAACCTAAATGAAGCTCCATCTCGTTGAGTAAGGCCAGCATCTGCTGCTCTGCCTGGCCACACTGGCATCCTGGGTGAAGAGGCTTCCTGCTGAAGGAGTGAGATAGGAGTAGTTGCTTGTGGTCCTTCAGCTGGTGGAAAAGGTGCTGTCAGGAGCAATTAGCTCCCATGACAAATGCAGTTTGTGCTGTCAAATTGAGCCACTGGCTCTGCTTTGGACACTGCACTCTCACCTCTGCGTGGTAGCAAACAGGCCCTGTGGGGAGTGGCTGAGGGAATTGGGGTTATTGAGTCCAGAGAAGAGGAGGCTGAAAGGAGACCTTATTGCTCTGTACAACCTGAAAGAAGGTTGTAGTGAGGCTGCTGCTGCTGTCTTCTCCCTAATTACTAATGATAGGACAAGGAGAAATGGCCTCAAGCTGCGTCAGGGAAGGTTTAGATTGGATCTTAGGAAGAAGCTCTTTCCTGCGAGAGTGGTTGGGCACTGGAACAGGCTGCACAGGGAGGTGGTGGAGTCCTCATCCCTAGAGGTGTTTAAAAACTAAGTAACTAGAGCACTTGAGACCATGGTCTAGGGGTTGGGGAGATGTTGGGATGAGGGCTGGACTTGATGATCCTGGAGTTCCTTTCCAGCCATGAGCTTTGCTTCTTCCTCAGGGAGATTCAGGGGGACCCTTGGCCTGTGAGGTGACCCCAGGAGTGTTTTATCTGGCTGGCATCGTCAGTTGGGGAATGGGTTGTGCCCAGGCCATGCAGCCTGGCGTGTACTCCAGGATTACCAAGCTCAGAGACTGGATCCTGGATACCATCTCACCATCACCCAGTCCTGGCACAGGTACCTCTTCCAGTTCAGCCATTGCTAGAACTTCTACTGCAGCCATCATCACCCGCCAGCCCAGCACAACAGCCCTAAGTACAGTCAACAGAACCACCGTGGGGATGAAGATGACCAGAGCCATGACAGACACCTCCACAGCTCTGAAAACCACAGAGCCTGCCAAGCCCACACGGACCCCAGGTAAAACTGATGCCACATCTGCTGACATGTTGGTAGGTGGTTGCTCTCCAGCCCCACCACGGAAGGTGCTGAACAGGGTCGTTGCCTTGCAGTGGTGCCTTGTACCAGCCTCACCTTCAGGTGCTCCAGCAAGGTCTGCATTGGAAAAGAAAATCCTGAGTGTGATGGCGTTGTTGACTGCAGCAATGGCTTCGATGAGCGCAACTGCGGTGAGTTCTGATGTGCAGTCTGATTCCACCTTGCCCAGACCCCCAGTGCAACGCACCAGCTTCTCTGGGCTGTTCTGGGCCTCACGCTGAGCAGATAAGACCACCCAGTACTGTTTAGAAAAATCATGCTGGCTTGGGGACCAAGGTGGCTCTCTATAGCCTTTGAAGCTGTTGATGGAGACAGCCAAGTTACCATGCAGTTCCAGCTAACTCCTCCTGCACCAGTTGTTTTGGTTGACATGATTTTTCCACACACGCACAGACACTCAGAGCATAAGGGGCTGGAAAGGACCTCCAGGGGTCATTAAGTCCAACCTCAGCTTGAGCAGGACCATAGAACTTAGGGCAGGTCACACAGGGACCCATCCAGAGGGGTCTGGAAAGTCTCCAGAGAAGGAGACTCCACAACCTCCTTGAGCAGCCCCTTCCAGTGCTGTCACCCTTACAGTAAAGAAGTTCTTCCTTGAGTTGAGGGGGGACTTCCTGTGCTCCAGCTGACACCCCTTGTCCTGTTACAGTGACTTGAGTTACAGCTCAAGTGACCAGAGATTGTCTCTTTCTTCTTGACAGCCAGTCCTCATGGATTTATAGGCAGTGGCTAAATCCCCTCATAACCTTCTCTCCAGGCTGAAAAGCCCCACATCATTCAGTCTTCTCAGAAGGCAGGTGCTCCAGTGCCCTTATCATCCTTTAAATGAAACTAAAAGAATCACACAAAAGCATTCCCGTTTGTTCTAGATTCTGACAAAGTTTTACACAACTGTATAAGCCCCCACCTTCCCCTTGCGTGAACTAAAGCACCAAGACACCAGCAGTCATCCAGATCTTCCCATGCTAAGAGCTGAAATCTAAAGAATCAGTTCCTCCAGATGCTTCTGTTTCAACCCTTGCTACGAAATACAACTCCAGAATCAGAGCTGGACTGTCTCCACTGGCTTGAGTGAGCCTAACCGAGTTGTCACAGTTGTGATGGAACATCAGAACATCGCTCTCGTGTTGGAAGTGTCCAGATTTTACAGGATTTACAAATATTCCCTTTTTTTTTTTAATTGATATTAACTTCCTGTCAGTCCTCAGGGAATAAAGTGCTGGAATTAAAGTGTGGCGATGGTACAAGGCTATTTCGAGGGGTGACCCCACAAATAGTGATAACTATGGAAAGGGAGGGTGTCAAGAGGAAAGAGCCAGGCTCTGTGCAGTGGCATCCAAGGACAGGGCAAGGGGCAGCAGGTGTCAGCTGGAAGAAAGGAGGTTCCACATCAAGGTGAGAAGAAACTTCTTTTCGGTGAGGGTGCCAGAGCACTGGAAAGGGCTGCCCAGGGGAGTTGTGGAGTCTCCTTCTCTGGAGATGTTTAAAACCTGCTTAGACTGTTCCTTTGTGATTTATCTATGGGCTTCTGCTGTGGCAGGGGGATTGGACTGCATGGCCTTTCAAGGTCTCTTCTAATCACTAACAGTCTGTGATTCTGTGATTCAGACTGAAGGAGACAGGCCTGCATTAATCTCACCTAAACCTTGATTAATTGAGGGAATAACTCAGCCCAAATGAAACGTGACTGACACTTAGAACAGGTGGAGCCATGCAAAAGGCATTTCCTAAATTAACTGTTGAGCCTTAGAGAGGATTAAACAGAGCCTTAGTGTTTTGGTCTAAAGACTGGTGCCCCCTGACATCCAAAGAGGCTGCGCACTGCGGGGGTGAGGGAAGGAGGGCAGGTGGCCCTTTCTCTTGTGGTTGCTTAAACCTATGGTGCCTCTTCTTCTGTCCCAGACTGTGGCTCAACATCGGTGCTGGCCTTCAGCAAGATCGTGGGTGGCAGCACAGCAGCTCGAGGAGAATGGCCCTGGCAAGTCAGTCTATGGCTTCGGCAAAAGGAGCACAAGTGCGGGGCAGTCCTCATTGCCGACCGGTGGCTGCTCTCTGCAGCTCACTGCTTTGACATGTAAGTGTGAGATGGGCTATTGAAGCCTCACTCCTGTCCTTCCTATTCCTCATAGTTCAGCCCCTCAAGGTCCTTGCCCACAAGCCACAGGAAGCACAAGGTCCCTGTTACAGGTCAGCATGAATCATACAATGGGTTTATTGGAAGGGAGCTCAGAGCTCACCCAGTGCCAGCTGCCTACCATGGGTAGTGACAGCTCTCACCAGACCGGGCTGCCCAAAGCCCCATCCAGCCTGGCCTTGGACACTGCCAGGGATGGAGCAGCCACAGCCTCCCTGGGCAACCTGTTCCAGGGCCTCAGCACCCTCACAGGAAGGGATTTCTGCCTCAGATCTCATCTCAATCTCCCCTCTTTTAGCTTGAACGCAGCCTCCTTGTCCTAGCACCAGAGTCCTTCATAAAAAGGCACCCTGGACCCTCTTCAGGTCCTGGAAGGCTGGAGTGAATGGAGCAGAGCCTGGGCAGTCCCCAGTGTGGTGTGGGCAGGGGTTCTGGCCTCACCAGGGGTGGCCATAGTGCATCTCAGTCCCATGAGAGGAAGAACTACCCTCGTTGTGAAGCCCCACTCCTAACCGCCAGGTTTGCTGTCTTTCTGCAGTTACAGTGACCCCAAAATGTGGGTGGCATTTCTAGGAACACCCTTCCTGAACGGCATCGATGGCAAAATGGAGAAGATCTTCCGTATCTACAAGCACCCTTTTTACAACGTCTACAGCCTGGACTATGATGTGGCTCTGCTCGAGCTCACGTCACCCATCAAGTTCAGCAACACCATCAGACCCATCTGTCTCCCAGACAATTCACACATCTTCCACGAAGGAGCCAGATGCTTCATCACAGGCTGGGGCTCCACAAAGGAAGGAGGTAGTGGCTGGGAGGGTTCTCTTGGCAGTCCGCAACAGCCAAATATGACCTACCCCACGAGCCCTGCAGTGCCCAGCACACTGTCCCAAGCTGCCCCTGGGCTGGGCCGAATGCTGCAGGAGGTTCCAACCTGGGCAAAGCCTGGTGTAACCAGATCTCTCCAGATGCCATGCACTGTTCTTCTCCATCTGGTTACACCTCTGCCCTCACAACCTTCCCTAGCTTTCTGTGTTTCCTGGCCCTGCAGCAGCTGCTCCAGCTGTCCCCCAGTACACGGAGCACCCTGATCCCATTTCTGTGTGGTCAGCCTAGCTGCCTCACAGAGGATCTTCCTGCACTTACTTTGCCCCGTTAATTTCCCCAGGCCACCTACACGTGCTGCTGCTTCTGCTGTACTCAGCCCCAAGCTAACAGTGATGCTGTCTCCCCAGGTGTCATGTCAAAGCATCTGCAGAAAGCAGCGGTGAACATGATCGGCGATCAGGCCTGCAAAAAATTCTACCCTGTGCAGATCAGCAGCAGGATGCTGTGTGCAGGCTTCCCCCAGGGCACTGTTGACAGCTGCTCGGTGAGTGTGGGAGCAGCAAAGGCTGCAGCTGGGACAGGACAGAGCAAACTCACACCAAGTCCCCAGGCTCTGTTCTGTCAAGACAGCCTTGCCCTGCCTGCCCAACCCTAGCCCAGCTGTCCATCCGTCCAGCCATTGCCACTATCCCAGTCCACCCTGCAGACACTTTGTTATGCTTGTCCCACCAAGCCAACAGTTCAGGGCAACCTGCAGAGAGGTAATGGCAAGCGAGAGACCACAGGGACACAAGGAGCCCGTTTCATGACCCTGTTGTGCCTCTGAACACGATCACCTGAGTTCCAGACACCCTAGCTCAGTGAACATGCAGGTGCTCCAGCTTGGAAAGTCCTGGGGAGGGAATGGGTCAGTAAGTACTGTCCTGTATTTAGCTGAAGAGGGATTTTATATGAGGGCTTGTAGTGATTGGATGAGGAGGAACGGCTTTGAACAGAAAGAGGGCAGATGTAGATTAGAAATTGGGAAGAAATGCTTTACAGTGAGGATGCTGAGGCCCTGCAACAGGTTGCCCACGGGGGCTGTGGCTGCTCCATCCCTGGCAGTGTCCAAGGCCAGGTTGGATGGGGCTCTGGGCAGCCTGGTCTGGTGAGAGGTGTCGCTGCCCATGGCAGGGGGTTGGCACTGGGTGAGTTCTGAGCTCTCTTCCAATCTAAACCAGTCTGGGATTCTATATCACTGAGGGAAAGGACATCTCACAACCGATGTGGAGCTGGACTCTGGTTTAATACAGGACCCTCCTTTCTCCACAGGGCGATGCAGGTGGGCCCCTGGCATGTAAAGAACCCTCAGGAAAGTGGTTTCTAGCAGGAATCACAAGCTGGGGCTATGGCTGTGCCAGGCCCTACTTCCCTGGTGTCTACACCAAAGTCACGGCTGTGCAGGGCTGGATTGCGCAGAACCTCAAGCTCTGAAGCTGCATTTCACCACTCAGGGAGGGCAACCAACAAGAGGAGCAACTGCTGGAGGACGCACTAACCCCTCAACCACTGTACATTCATTTTTGTGATGCTGCAAGGGGTGAAGATGGCTGCAGGTATTAAGCGAATGCCAGTGTTGCATGAGCCACTGCAGTTGTGACAACAGGGTGTTTGGTAACTGCTTTGCATAGAGAGTTCGGTTCTAGACATTTTCTATAAATAAATGAGGCCAGTCCCATCCCAAGACCCGGCCAGACATCCTGCACATTAAAACCTGCCCTTTCTCATTGGAGGGGTGCCTGAAACATCTCCCAGAGGTGCATGTGCTTTGGCTGAGCTCTGCCCTTGAGCTGTTAGCCCCAAGCCAAGACAGGAGAACTTTGCCCCAACCCTTGCAGCAGCCTCAGACCTCACTGCCTCGATGGAGCTGTTCTGTGCACAACAGCTTTTGGGAAGGGCCTGCCGCTGTTTCCGCTCAGTGCTCTGGTACTGGTGAGCTCAGTGATTATCATCCAGCGCTTCATTTGGTCTGAAGAGAAGGTGGGACTAAACCACTTGGACTTCAGAACACTGGCTCTCACTGTATTAGAAAATCAGGATGAGCTGCTCACAGCTCCAGTTGCCTTTCCATAGGGGAACAGGTGATTAACTGGAGGCAAAACTGGAGAGATGGAGGCAAAACCACAGAGGCCACTGCTCTGGTCCAGTGAGGTGGGGAAAAACCTCAAGAGTGCTGAGACAGTGGCTCAAGGACAGAGTTTCTTCAGCAGGCAGTCAGGTCCACTAGGCAGCACAAGGCACAGACACCTTCTGCAGAGCTCCTGTGTTTAGACTTGGAGACTTAAACACCTCACAGAATTGAGGGGGGTTGGAAGAGACCCATCAAGATCCAGTCCAACCTCCCCTCCCCACCAGAGCAGGATCCCTTAGAGAAGGCTGCACAGGAACAGTCCATCACTGGGCATCTCCTCATAGTCTCCATCAGACCTGACAGCAGCTGGCACCCCAAGCCCTTTCCTATTCTTTGGCATCTCAGCTCTGTGTTTTGGGAGAGCAGAAGGTTTATTTCCCAGCCCAGCTGGCAGTGGGATCCATTGCTTTCCCAGCTAGGCAGCAGCAAGGTGAGAGACCTGGCTTCTAAGCACCGCTCAGCTCAAAACGGGCTCAGAACCATAGCTGGAACACTGGTGGAATCAGAATCACTGGGGAAGAAACCTTGGAATGTTCTGGGCATCTCCTCATAACAGTCACACAGCCAGTGCAAGACCTCTTGTAGCCACAAAGAGAAGCATAAAGGCCCTCAAGGAAATGTGGCTGGATGCACTTCCTTTTCAAGGAGTCATCCTGCCTAGTCTGGATGGGAAACTCCAGGTAGGTTTCAGTTAGCCCAAACACTGAGTTCTCTCTTAACACTTTACATCGCATGAGAATACTTTCATCCCTTCACAGAAGCCACCACACTGAGAAAGTCTATGAGATCAGGGTGTCCCACATCCCTCTGGATGTCCTGGCAGTAAGGAGCTGTCACCCTTGCAGTCAGTCTGCCTTCCTGCCCCAGCAACAGGCGAGTATTTTACAGAACACCTTCAAAAGAAGAGGTCTGAGAACAATTCACTATAGGAGCGTGAGCAGTGTTCCTCTCCAACACTCTCCTGTCCAGCTGCTGCACACACAGCTGACTGCACAGCATAAACCAACCTTCCAGGAGAGGTGTGATCTGAGAACACAGAGCTCTGCCCCAAAGCAGAGGCAAGTTGCAGAAGTCCTCCTCCCTCAAAAGAAAGACACACAGAAAGCAGGCTCTGAGGTGAACTGTCTGAGCCAGAACCAAACCAGGAGTTACAGAGCATCACAGCCACTTTTTATTCTGTGAGGACAGGACCCTAAGTCCTTCCCAGCGCTTTTCATCCCCAGCCATACTGTACAACTGTTTGCACACCTCTTCAGGACACCCCTGAGCTGAGTCAAAGCCCACGAGCCCAAAAACAAGCCCCACATACAGCTGTATGAACACAAGGGAAGAGCCAGGTGTGGTGTGCGAAGCATCTTACAGCAGCTTTTCCACTGGAGAAGGGACTGGATGGCTACCTGACAGCAGAGTCCATGCTTCCTGGGGAAGGGGACTGTGTGGCTGTCTTGGGCCCTCCTTTTCCACAGAAGGCTCCTTGCAGGGATTTATCAGCCGGCAGACACCTCAGCCAGTCTCGACCGCTGCGAAGGGTGCAAGGCAAACTGAGCAGCTCCTGGCGGCTCTCAAGGCTGGATCGTTCACCCGTTCCTGGGGCTGGTGCTAATAAAAGCCAATGGATGCAAAAGGTTCAGCGAGGGTTTATTGCTCTGCCACGGCAGGGGCTTGTGAGGCACCAGGACTTCAGCCCCAATCACCTGCACGGGCCGCTCGTTCCTTCCCCACATGGTCCCTCCCTGGAGCAGGAGCGGGGCCGCTCACATGTTCGCTCGTTCCCGCTGCAGCCGAGAGTTGTAGGCTCGGGAAACCGTGTTCCAGGAGTCCATGTAGCGGTCCATGCACATGGCGATGCACTTCTGCGGGACAGACAGGCCTCAGCGCTGCCCCGGGGGGTTCCCGCAGAGTTCCCGCTTATTCCCCCCCACCCCCCCCATCGACCGCTCTCACCTGCTCCGAGTTGTCCAGGGAGCCGCCGGGCTTCCCGATGCACTTGCGGAAACACTTGTCCGTCATCCGCTGCAGAGAGAGCGGGGAGGGCCGTGAGGGAGCGGGCAGGGGGCACTCGAGCAGTGGGGAGCGGGACTCGGGTCGGGGGCGACCGGCTAGGTCGGGTCGGGCCGACCCGGGCCGGCAGCA
>VZRI01014184.1:21399-65555 GCA_013397515.1 Upupa epops | reverse complement strand
CTGAGGGCTGAGGGCTGAGGGCTGAGGGCTGAGGGCTGAGGGCTGAGGGCGTGTGGGACCGCCAGGCCCGCGCTGTCCTGGTGTCACGGCTGAAGGGCAGTTTGGATAACCTGAACTAAACAGCAGGTTGTACGAGCTCCAGGCCTCGGTGGTCTGTGTTGAACTGGACGTGTTGAACTGGTTGAACTGGAACTCTGTCCTCGTGAGGTCACGTCTGGAGTACTGGGACCAGTTTTGGACTTCACATTTCAAGAGGGACTCTCTCTTCTTCTACTGAAGAGAGAGACCAGCGCAGCCACTGAGATGATCTGGGGGCTGGAAAAGAGGCTGAAAGAGCTGGGTCTGACCAGCCTGGAGAGGAGACTGAGGGGAGATCTCACTGATGCTGAGAAATCGCCAAAGGGCCAGTGTCAGCAGGGTGGGACCAGGCTCTTCTCAGTGGTGCCCAGCAACAGGACAAGGGGCACTGGGCACAACCTGGAACCCAGGAGGTTCCACCTGAACACAAGGAGAAGCTTTTTCCCAGTGAGGGTGTCAGAGCCCCGGCCCAGGCTGCCCAGAGAAGTTGTGGAGTCTCCTGTTCTGGAGACATCCCAAACCCTCCAGGGCTGTTCTTGTGGGATCTGCTCTTGGGGATCCTGCTCTGGTTGCACTGGATGATCCTCAGAGGCCACTTCCAAGTTCCAACCAGTCTGTGAAAGAAACTTAATTTTCTCTAACCAGCGAGGGGATGGTTGGCCTCCCTCAAGCCAGGACACCCTGGCAATTAAGGCTACCAGAAGTCATTAATCAGGAGGCTGTCAATGGGGTAACTCAATCTCTCGAGTCCCCTACTTTAACTGCCCCCCTGTACCCTCAGTATGAAACTAAAATTACACCCACAGGTCAAACAGCCCCTGGCCCATGTGAAGCCCCTCTTTCTGAGCAGGCAGAGGAGACAGTAGGTACCACTGCTACGTTAATTGGAAGAGAGGAATTCTTCAGTCAAGTAGGAACTAAATAACAAAGACTGATTCTGCTGCTTCGGGGTGCACAAATGGATGGCTGCTGTCACAACTCCTGGAGCTCACGCTGTGGATGAGCACTGGGCTCTCAGCTTGGTGCAAGCCTGCACTAAAGGGATCCCTTGGCTCTGGGTGGGNGAGGAGACTGAGGGGAGATCTCACTGATGCTGAGAAATCGCCAAAGGGCCAGTGTCAGCAGGGTGGGACCAGGCTCTTCTCAGTGGTGCCCAGCAACAGGACAAGGGGCACTGGGCACAAACTGGAACCCAGGAGGTTCCACCTGAACACAAGGAGAAGCTTTTTCCCAGTGAGGGTGTCAGAGCCCCGGCCCAGGCTGCCCAGAGAAGTTGTGGAGTCTCCTGTTCTGGAGACATCCCAAACCCTCCAGGGCTGTTCTTGTGGGATCTGCTCTTGGGGATCCTGCTCTGGTTGCACTGGATGATCCTCAGAGGCCACTTCCAAGTTCCAACCAGTCTGTGAAAGAAACTTAATCCTCTCTAACCAGCAGAGGGAATGGTTGGCCTCCCTCAAGCCAGGATACCCTGGCAATTAAGGCTACCAGAAGTCATTAATCAGGAGGCTGTCAATGGGGTAACTCAATCTCTCGAGTCCCCTACTTTAACTGCCCCCCTGTACCCTCAGTATGAAACTAAAATTACACCCACAGGTCAAACAGCCCCTGGCCCATGTGAAGCCCCTCTTTCTGAGCAGGCAGAGGAGACAGTAGGTACCACTGCTACGGTAATTGGAGGAGAGGAATTCTTCAGTCAAGTAGGAACTAAATAACAAAGACTGATTCTGCTGCTTCGGGGTGCACAAATGGATGGCTGCTGTCACAACTCCTGGAGCTCACGCTGTGGATGAGCACTGGGCTCTCAGCTTGGTGCAAACCTGCACTAAAGGGATCCCTTGGCTCTGGGTGGGTGGGCTGTTACAGACCAGGTGAAAAGAACCCTGAATTTGGGGTAACACTGGCTATGTTCAGCAGTGTGAGACTGCTGAACCCTGGGCTGAGGGCAGAGCCCATGTCAGGATGAACTTTAGTGTCACCAGTGACCACAGCTGTGTTTGCCCGGAGGAAGTTTTGAGTCCCAGATTAGAAAGGCCCCCACATCACTCACAGTGGTGGGACTGAGGCAACTTTGGGCGAGTTGGTGCCCTCCACAGTTCTTGCTCGTGTGACCCCAGGAATCAGACCAGGCCGTTCTGCAGGTCCAACACAGCACACCAGGCAGTTAAGCATTGGGTTTGAGCTGAGGCGAGACAAAACAGCTTTACCACAAGGGTTAGCTCAGCACCAGAATTCAGTTCTGGGCAGACAACAACTCCTGATGAATTTTCTCTGGAGTTCATTCTTCTGTCCTTTAGGTTCCCTCTGCTTTAGGTGACTGCGGCATGAGGGTCATACTCAGGAGACATTAACTGCACAATCATAGAATCATTTAGGTGGGAAGAGACTTTTAAGATCAAGTCCAAATATTAACCTACTCTACCAAGCCCACTGCTAAACCATGTCCTTAAGCTTTGTATCTACACAACAGTGCCCCTCATCAGGAAATACAAGGTTGCAGTGGGAGCTGGAAGAAGCAAATGAGGGGACACCCATCTCTGCAGAGCTTGGTTCAGGAATCGCAATGTTCTGCAAGGAGCACTGAACATCCCTGTAGGTGCCGCACCAAAACCATGTCAGCTCTGATAGCTGGAGCCCACACCCAAAGCACTGTAAACCCGCACCACTCTGGTCTGTCCACTAGGAAAAGGGAGGATTAGGGGTGGCCAGTGCTAAGGAGTGTTGTTACCACAGCACCATTTCACACCAAGTACAGACCAGCGGGAAGGGCTGGCGCTGCCTACCAACCATGGCAGCTCAGTAACATTCCTGCCTGCTTCGATCACCGCTGGGGCTCTGTATCTGCTGTTGTTCTCTCAAGTCAGGCTCAAACGGGCTGTGAGGACATAACCCATCAGGGCAGGAGTTGTAGAGGGCAGTGAGTAGCGAGGAAAGAAGTGGACGTTTGTCTGCTCCAGCTTCAGGTCTTTGCTCACCGGACCCGGCAGGGCAGCACTGCAGCTACAAGTGCTTTAAAGGGAAGTGTTTGCTTCCTTCTGTAGCACAGCACGATGCTGCCGAGCTCTTCCAGGAGCTTGGATGGTTCCTTATCCCCCTTCTCTCTCTCTGAACCCAGGCTCTGCTTTAAAAGCTGAGCGGACTCTGTCAGTCTAATCCGGATGTTTCCTGCAGAAAAGTTTGGATGTAAAAGGTTTGAGAAGTGTCTGCTCCCCCTGGTGAATTCTACCTGCCCCTCCATCTTGGACTGGCGGCAGCTGCGTTGCTGCCGCTGAGAGAGAAGGCTATTGCTTCTCAGGGTGAAGAAAATTTATGGTGAGCGGGAAGATTCATCCGGACCTGGAGAGACTGAGAATTCTGAACTGCGAAGATTCCCGAGGATTGGGAGGGAAGTTGGGCGACCGCCAGGATTTGAGAGAAAAGCAGGCAGTGTTTACAGTGAAGATGTTTCAGTCATTTCAGCTCAGTTCAGTGTAGGAGCAGTGTGACAAAGCTCTGTCTGCCTGTGTCTGCATCTTGTGTGGGGTTTTCTCTGATCTGTGGAGGGGGGAGTGAATGAAAATGTCCTGGTGCCTTTCTTCCCCAAACTGAGTTGTTTCAGTGCCTGCAGATCCCTCAGTGGGTTTGTTAACCCCCCCGCTGTGTCTGACGCTTTAGATGGGAGCTCTTGGTTGAAATATGGTCAAATTACTCCCAAATTCCTGATGATGACGGGAAATGGCCTCAAGCTGCATCAGGGGAGGTTTAGATTGGATCTTAGGCAGTTCTTTGCTGAGAGAGTGGTTGGGCACTGGACCAGGCTGCCCAAGAAGGTGGTAGAATCCTCATCCTTGGAGGGGTGAAAAACCAAGCAGCTAGAGCACTTGAGGTCATGGTCTGGGGGTTAGGGAGATGCTGGGACGCAGGCTGGACCTGATGATCCTGGAGGTCCTTCCCAGCCAGGATGATTCTACACTGGTTAGGGTCTGTGACCCATGATGTTAATGGTGATCCTGGTGGGAGGTGTGGGGATCCAGATAAGGACCCACAACACTACACTACCGCTAGAAGGTCCAACAGCCCCATGTGGCCTGGGTGCTGGTTACACAAGAGAAGAGAGCGAAGAATTAAAATGCAAAACATTTATTCGAGTGTGTTGTACAAAAAGTTTCCAGTCATAAAATGTATCTTACAAATCATTGAAAAAGACGAGACATTTGGCATGCATATTCTAGAAAGAAAAGAAACCACCGCTTTGAAATGCTGAAGTCTAGACCATCATGTTGTCTTCTCCATAAATTCCACACGAACGTCGTCACTGTTTGGTCTCCCAGTTCCAATTTGTAACCTTCTCCACAAATCCTTATTTTAAAAATGGGAACCTTTTAAAAACTTGGGTCTGCAACAGCTGACCGAAGGAGGTGGGAAACCCTGACCGCGAGGCCAGAGCCTGAGCTGATCTAAAGGAAAACTGTGCTTAAAATAGGTAAAAATTAAACACAAAAAGAAACTGCCACTCGAGTCACAAGGCCTCGGTTAGAAAGCAGAGTTCAGGGGTGTTTTAGGCCCAAATGGAAAGCATTTTGGCTTAAACTTGTTTAAAATAGCTTATTGCTTCTAATTTTAGCGTGGTGATGCTGACCCGGCTCTCCGCAGCACACCAGCACATCTACCAGAACAGGGGATTGTTCCTTCATTAAAAAGCTCACTACACCCATCCGGAAGTTTGCTAAAACGTGGTTTGTTTTCCCCGACTCCGAGTGGATTCAGTGCTTGTGCTGTTCTGAACGGAGTCTGACAACATGAAACATCCTCTTTGCTCTCTAGACCTTAGCATTTCAAGAAGGCATTGTGTTTACAAATCATAATTGCATGTAAATACGGTCTGGTATAAAAACAAACCAAAACAAACCAACCCAAACACTTTTAAATTATCTGCAATGGGTTTCAAGCTAAGCATATCCAAGGGCAACTCAAAATTCTGTTTCCCAGGCCATATGAAGTGAGAAAATCAACTCTCCAAATAGAATTTGTCTTGACGTTCAGCTCAAACGACGCTTTCAAAAATGCAATCGCTACCTCACCTTCCACGCACTGGTTTACAACAAGGCTTTCTGTTTCCTGCTCTCACAGGGTTTGGACCCAACAGTGGCAATAAAATCCAGTATCAACTGCGGATATCTGTGCGGAGATTAAGACTTTGAAAAGAAGACGCGGAAAGGAAACAGAATGGGAAGAGAGAAGTGGCTACACGAGGTATGAAACACCGCACGCATGTGTTTCCAGAAGCCATCAGCATCTTTCAGATGCCCACAGAGGAAGATTCTGGGTGAAGAGAGGATTTTACAGGCCTCTGCTGACTAACATCTCTGCTCGGCTGCAGCTAAAGGGCCTTTGCACAGGATGAGCATTAAAGAGAAAACCCCTCACGTTAAGGGTGTCTAAATCCCAGTGAAGATCCCTGAACCAGCCATGAGGTGTCCCGTTGCTCACAGACGGACACACCCATGAAGTGCTCTCTGTTCACAGTACAGCCTGCTTTGTGCTGCCCTCTGATGCTCCTGGTGGGAGCAAGTGGCAGAGGAGCTCACCCGGCTTTTACAGCTGCTCCCGGGAAGCAGTCTGATTGTTTTCTTCCTGAGACTTTTGGTTCCTGCCACAAACACACACTGTGCCACCAGCCAACCCCACCTCCCGGCACTGCAGCCAAGCGATCAGTGGAAGTGAAATCAGTGCTCGTGGCTGGGCAGATCTAAAGCCCCACACCAGCCCGTGCCTGGGAGTTAGGGCTGTGCAGCAGCTGCCACTCTGTCACCCGGAGGTCAGTCACTGCAACACAGCAGCTGAAGGGACAAGGAGGTGAGGGAGAAAGAAGCAACACCAGGCATTCTCTGTAACCGTATGGCAGCCTGTGGGACGCTCTGTCACTGGGAGCTCTGCTCTGCAGATGGAGGAACTGTTCTGACAGCAGCACTTTATATTAGAGTACAGACCGGGAGGAGGGGCAGGCAGGACATGGGTACTGCATTTGCTACACAATGAAAAGATGGGCTTTATGACTCTGCTGCGATTGAGCTATCAATTCCTTCCTCCTCTTACCAGTGACAGTTGTTTAGGAATCAGTGTTATTGTTTCATCCAGAATCAAGCTGTTGGCTTATTTTTCTGGAATAAGAACAGGGGTAGTTAAACAACTCTGATAAAAACTCTAGAAAAGGTCATTATCCTCATCAGAGGAGCCTTAAATCATTTTTACCCCGATAAGTGAAATCTATTTCTCCTTTAAGCTCTGTATCTGCTGTGGATGCTTAAGTAGAAGCAGTGACTGTCCTCCAGCTTCAAGAGTGTTTCACACACAGGATCAAAGAGGGCAAGGGAACACTGGGCTTTATTTGAAGGAAAAGCTTCCATTACCCTGAAAAAAATCCTTGAAAAAACAGGACAAGAAACGATGCTTCTGGGTTTGGTGAAGTCAAAACACCTCCCAGTATGGAGCACCAGCTTTGAAGGGACATTGCTACTACAGTGAAGCTCAGTCTCAAAAACAGAGGGAATGATAGCATCTAGAGAAGGAAGAGAGTCTCTTTCTCTCTCTCACACACACATGCACACATGAAGGTCTGTGGAATACAGTAGTTTTCCTGTGTCTTGCATTCTACAGCTAAAAATGATTTCTCATGGTTTTAGTAGCCTTTTTGACAGAATCACCCACATTCACACTGCTGGTGCTCAGCTCCTGCTACCGTGTCCCCTTGCTGTTGTAGCGTGATGCCTGTACACACCTAAACGGGTCTGAAGGATCAAATGAACTTGTTTCCCAAGTAAAAGGACACAGATCCAAACGGAAGGGTAGATTCTGCAGACTGTTCCTGCAGGGCACAGTGCTCAACACGAAGGATCTGCCAGTACCAGTCCTTAAGGCTACAAGAAGACACATTCCTCATACAGTAGCTGCTAAGAAAACTATGGCTCAGGTAGCAAGAGGATTCTCCTCATTCAAGCTGCCTTTCCCAGCCCATTCTCTACAGAGAGGAACTAATCACTGAAAGAAACACTGCCAATGAACTACTCACATTGCTGAAGTCTTTTAAGATCACAGAACAATCACAATCTTAAATGAGAATAAGGAATCTGAAAACTGGCCAATGTCAAAAAAGAAATAAATAGAGATCTGTAGGAGAGAACAACAACCCCAAAACGAAGCAGAAAGCCCTCCAAGATGCTGCCATCACGTTCTAGAAGCTGTGGGTCAGGAAGGGAAATGCTGTCCAGTGGTTGGAAGGTGCACTGCAAAAATACTTCTACACTGATTGCGTTCGTTTGCGTAACAACTAATTTAGAAAAGATAATTGGTAACAGCATGTCTGAGAAACATAATTTCACTAGATACGTTTTACAGAGATAGACATTATTTACTACATATTTAACCTTCTACTCAAGCAGAGTGGGAAAATCATGTTAGACAAAGACCAGCCAAGTACAGCAATGGGGTTTCTCACCCCATCAGCCCAAATATCCAAATCTTCCTACTGCTGGTTTGTAATGGATCTTCTGGGCTAGAACCTCATTCTCAACTTCTATTTGTTTAACTTCAGTAACTCAGCAATCCCACTCAAGCGGAGAGAAGTTGTATCTTTGATTTATTTTTAAATGGCAAAATAAATCCGTAAGCTTCACCCCCCTCCCCGCTCTGTTCCCACCCTGCTTGCATTACAAAGCCATCAGTCAGAGCCACTAAACTGACCTTCTAGGTTACATCTGTCAGTCACAATATTGTTCAGAGAACAGAATGTCCAAAAGCCACCGAAAACATCCAAACCTTGTAGCTTGTTTGAAGAGTCTAAACTACTTGAATGACAAGAATCAGAGTTCAAGAGTGCAGGTAAAAAACAGGGGTCTATGCTGGTATCCAAATTCCGTATCAAACTAACAGCTAGTGGAAAAACAGCGTCTGCTTGCGTGGGAGCCAGTACATTCTTTGGAGCAGTCAAGTAGTTTTCCTAGTGCTTAGTGCACTATGACACAGGGACTACGTCAGAGTTATCTCCACAGCAATGCAGCAGAAGAAACCTTAAGCTAAAGGGACAGTGTCAGATACAAAACGCATCGTATGGAGGTCAATAGCCTGCTCCTCATACAGAGCGCTGTTCTTTATAAAAAGGAGTCTTCTCCCTCTGAGCGATGCTGATAGCCTCAAGAGCAGTGGCTCGTTTTAACTTTATCGAGTTGTTTGACTACGGTTGCACTGTTTTGCAAACATCTCTCTTTCATTGAGATACCTGACAGTGCCCCTTCAGATGTGAGAATAGTATGAACAAGCTGCGCCTAGCTCTGGATAAAACGCCAACGTTTACACAGGATAACCTGTCCCATCCCAACAGCGATCCCTGCCAGAAGTAAAAAGATCGGTAAGAGCTAAAATCCTCAGCGTTCCACTTGGTGCCGAGTGCACCAGCGGCACTAATTCATGCACAGACAGCCTTTCCTTGGCTTTTAGTTCCATGCTTTGTTGGGGTTATCCTGGTTACTGAAGCGGTTGCAGGTTTCCCCAACACTCGAGGAGTCTCATCCATTCTAGCTAAAAATTACTACTATTTTTTTTTAGTTGTTTAATTTTCGCAGCAGGTTTGTACATAATAAGACTTTAAACTCTGTCTGGGGAGAAATACTGTCTATTCCAATATAGTGTTTCAACAAAGAGGGGGAGGAAAAATAAAGAGATCTATTAAAAATTCTGGCAGTATTGTTCAGTAAAGTGTTTTTTTTTTTGCTTTTTTTTTTATAAAAATGTACCCAGGAGTAAACTTCAAAGAAATCAGATGATGCATATAAAAATAGTTTTCAGTGGCTCTGGAGGGAAAAAAATAGCAAAAAATTAAAGGGAAATAAATGGAAAAACAAAGAGAGAGAGAGAGAGAAAGAGAGAGAGAGAGCGCAAATAATAGTTTCTTTTTTTTTCTTTCTTTCTTCACATCACTGCGCATCCTCTAGAGGTTGTTCTGGGATCCCCCTAAAACAAGACAGACACAGGTGAACTTGCTTCCTGTCAGTAACTGAAGACTCTGCTTACCACCTGAGCTGTTTAAATCCACACTGGGTTCTTTAGTTACATCCAGGGAACATCCCGCAGGTCACAGGCTACTGCCAGGGTTAAGGCACTGCTGCTCTAGGGGGGTGGTTTGCTACAGCGGGTGGGTTGGTTAATGCCTGAACCTGCACCGCTGGTACAGCTGACAAACAAAAATCATCATGTGTTTAGCTTCAGAACAGCAAGTCCTGAATGGTTCAATCCCAGAGAGATCTGAACTGCACAGCTGCTTCGCCGGGCACAAAAGTGTCAGTTGTTTTCTATCCACTGGCTCCACCTCCTGGAGAGCAAAGAAGTGTGAAACCTACTCAGGCTGTGTGCGCTGTGAAAAGAGCTTCCACTGAGCACCCACTGCTCAGGAGAAGAGATCACTTGGGTTTGAAATAAATAGTGTGTTTTCTGATACCACCTGGGTGAAGTGTCTTCTCCTCTCTGCTCTGCCAACTGCCCAGCAGTTATTTCACAGTGCTTAACAGAGGGTTATGAAAATATACAGGTGGGATTAGCAACAAAGCTCATGTTTATTTCAAACCTGTCACAAACCAAACCAGTAAACTGAAGCTTGCAGCAGCACCACTCCCTATCTCTTGGTTTTTAGTGTTCCTCTGCAAGGAATGACAGATCAGGAAGCTCAGAGCAGGCAAGAGGTGAAGTGACTCCCCTGCACTTCATCAATGCAATCAACGAGTCACAGGTTAAACATCTAGCCTGCATCTTCTTACCTGCTGGTTGAAAAGGTCTTCCTCTCCAAACTCTGCTTCATCCTCTTCCTCTTCGTTCTCTCGCATGACTACAGATTTAGTAACACTTCTCACTGCGACTTCCTGCACAGAACGACAGTAAAGAGACGGCTAGGAGCCTGTATCTATCTGCTAAGTCTTTGCTCAGTGTGAAACTCCCGTGTTATTGGGAGCGTTTGAAGCCACCTGGCCAGGATGTGACATTAGCAGTGCAGGCAAGTACCAGTAATACGCTGCAACTCACGACAATATTCCTGTCCTGATCCACTAAAAAGCATGAAAACATCATCTAGCTTCAGGAATTTTCTTCCACCACCAAGGGATTTGAGAGGAAGCAGTGTTTCAGCAGGTTGTTAATCAATCTTATATGACCTGACAGCAGAGCCAGCCAGGAGCTCTGTGGGGAAGTGCGGTAAAGTGAGAAAATGTGTGGACAGCAGGAGCAAGGAGGTGAGCACTCCCCTCTGCTCAGCTTTGGTGAGGCCACAACTCTAGTCCTGTGTCAAGTTTTGGGCTGAAGACAGGACACAGGTGGTACCAGGCTGATATAAAGGATTTGCAACAGGTGTCGTACGAGGAATGACTGGGGGTGCTGGGGCTGTTCAGCCTGGAGAAGACGAGACTGAGGGAAGACAGCTACTTAAAAGGAGGTTGTAGAGAGGCAGGGGCTGGTCTGTCCTTCCTAGTGGCCAGTGACAGGACAAGGGGAAAAGGCCTGAAGCTGCACCAGGGGAGGGGTCAAGTTGGATGTCAGGAGGAGTTTCTTTCCTGAAAGGGTTGTCAGGCATGAAATAGCTGCCCAGGGAGGGGGCTGAGTCCCCATCCCTGGAGGTGTTGAAGAGAAGGACAGATGTGTTCGGGGAGTGGGTTTAGCGGTGCTGATAGGACTGGATGATCTTGAAGGCCTTTTCCAGCTGAAACTGTTCTGATTCTGTGAAACTCCAAGTTCTCAATGTGATTACACAACAGTAAAGAATATTCCTAACCTCTACCGAATACTCTGTACCACCCGCACACACCAGTCATCAGGACAGCCTTCCAGTAAGAAATCCTTCTGCATACCTGCACCCTCCAAATTATAGGTGCAAATTCCTGCTTCTGAAAAACACCACCCTGAACACCCAGTTCTGATCAGGGAGACTAAAGGTAACCACAGTGGGAACCAACAGGGGTTTGTCATTGTTTCACCACTTCTCCCTCTGCACTGAACAGTCTGTGAATGCAGTCAGGACATTTTATCAAAATTCCCCCCGAAGCACAGAGAGGTGTCATGGTTGCAGTGTCTTAACTGTCTGGGTTTAGAAAATGTATGGTAGATTATAAAACTCATTATTTCCTCAGCCCCCATTCCCTAAAATTAAAAGCTGGAGCAGGGCCAGAGAAGGGCAGCGAGGCGGGGGAGAGGGGTGGCGAACAGGCCCTATGTGGAGCAGCTGGAGGAACTCGGGTTGTTTAGTCTAGAGAAGGCTGAGAGGAGACCTTATGGCTCTCTAGAGCTACCTCAAATGAGGTTGTAGTGAGGCTGCTGCTGGTGTCTTCTCCCAAATTCCTCATCACAGGATAAGAGGAAATAGCTTCAAGCTGCATCAGGGGAAGGTTAGATTGGATCTCAGGAAGAAGTTCTTCCTAAGAGTGGTTGGGCACTGGAAGAGGCTGCCCAGGGAAGGGGTGGAGTCCCCATCCCTGGAGGTGTTTCAAAACCCAGTAGCTAGAGCACTTGAGGTCATGGTCTGGAGGTTAGGGAGATGTTGGGAGGAGGGCTGGACTTGATGATCCTGGAGGTCTTTTCCAGTCAGAATGATTCTATGCATTCCATGACCCAGCACCCAGCTCCTGCCCTGCAGTGCTGGCCTACCTCTCCTTCCGAGTTTACGAGGTATGTGCGGATATTGGCTCCAGTGCCCCAGCTGCCTTGATTCTTCCACACGAGGACAGATGGGGGGCTGTGAGACACTCCTGCATCTGCACCCCAGATCTAGCAAGAAAGATGTTCTGCAATTAGCTATTAGGCACATTTTAACTGTAAACAGACACAACTCCCTAATTCTCCTGTTCCTCTCTACATAGAGACTTGTCTCTGAATTCCAGTGGCAGCTTGACCCCACTTTTACCTAGACCACTGCTTGAAAGCAGACTTTCTAGTCAAGCCTACAACAAGAAGTTAATACCAGCTATAAAAACCCCAGAAAATAAGAAAAATTATCTAACACTGCAATTATTTTTTGAATATGCAGAGTTCTCATTGCTCAGTGATTACTGCACAGAGCCAAGACATTCATTCATGCAGCTTGTGTATTGATTTGATCTTTTAGATGAACCTGAGCAATTGATACTTCAGCAGAACTAGCTGGAAGTGATTAAGAAAGCTGTTTCTTCCTTCTAAAAGAACATCTGTTGTAGAATAAAAGTAAAATACTAAGTACTGAAAAGCAGCTGTTCCAGGGCAGTTAACGCTAAGAACATCTAATCTTAAACTCACTTGCTGAATGAAGGCTCTGAAACATTCCTGTTCATGAAAAGCAGCATCAGAGTTCCAAACCTGGGCAAAAAAGCCTGAAAACAAACAGCCCCTGACCTGCTCCTTAAATAACTTTTCCTTCAACTTTCCCTGTGCTGAACCCAGTGTCAGATTTGCAGCTGCTACAGCATCAGCATCAGAATTTGCTATTGACCTACTGTAAGTGTAACTTACCGTAACGGTCTGCCCAGCTCTGAGGACGTACTTCGGAGTAAATTTATAAGCAATTTCTTCTCCATCTCCAATTTGCCTCTTCAGTCTCCAGTTGCCCAAAGACTGATCCTAATGGAGAGAAACCACAAGGTTATTTAGGATGAGAAAAACAGAAAGCAGGCACCAGAGTTTTCTCTAGGTCTCTTTGTTATTAAAATGAAATTAATATAAATTTCTTTACATGGTTGTTAGACATCTGCATTCTAACTTGAAAGCATTTTTCTAGACCCACTACTAGTCTGAAGTGTAAATCCTGAAGGTCATCCATCAAAATCTAAAGCACACATTTCACACAAAAGTGGTTCTGCTCAGAGCCAGCACAGCTACTTGTACGAGCAAGGTTTCAGCACATGTGTGTATAAGTATGGGGACAGGGAATGATGTGCTGCTGCAGCAAGCATTGCGCTCACACGAGCAGCTTTCACCTATCTCTGTTGATTACTGCAGGATGCTGCACCTTGAGATTCACAGATTCATAGAATGGTTAGGTAGGAAGTGACCTGAAAGATCATCTACTTCCAAACCCCCTAATCATGAGCAGGGACACCCACCACTAGACAAGGTTGCTCAAGGCTCCATCTAATCTGACCTTGAACACTTCCAGGGAGGGGGCATCCACAACCTCCCTCAGGTACCTGTTCCAGTGTCTCAGCACCCTCAGTGTGAAGAGCTTCCTTCTGACTTCCAGTCTAAACCTCCCCTCTTCCAGCTTGAAAAACGTAGTTCCTACTCCCCAAGAAACCACACCAACTTGTGTTACAAAGGGTTGTGTAACACTGCAGCCAAGTTCCCTGTTTTCTAGGAGTTGTGCTGACGCTCACCTTCTCTGAGTTGTTCTTCAGCTGAACGTATTTGCCCTCCAGGTCTATCTCCTCTATGCTGATACTTCCTGTAGCTGAAGCTTGCTGGGACATTTGGAAGCTACTGCTGCTGCTGCCACTAATACTGCCAGTGCCAATCCCACTTGTTCCACTGCCAGAAAGCTCCTCGGCTTCAATACGTTTTCTCTTGCCTCGAGAAGAGCGAACAAGCGAAGTGCTGCTACTGCTGCTGCTGGAGGTAGCCCGAGAGACTGTAACACGGGATGCAGGACTTGGAGAGAGCTTCAACCTTAACATAAGAAAACAAATAATTAACTCATCCATGGAAGCACACAAAAAGCAGCAACCCTACCATGCAGTCAGCAATCAGCCTGTAATGTGCCCCATGCAGCCTCACTGCCTTTCAGTCAGGGGGACTGTGTATGGCAGAAGGGGAGTGAACCATCACTAAGAAATGCCCTGACAGTACAGATATGTGACATGAGAGCGGGACTGATACAACAGCAGAGACCACTTAACCCTCTCTCCAGTCTACCTGCTACTCAACACAGTATTCCTGGGCCACATCATTCGGAAATGATGTGGAAAACAGAACTAGAAGCACAGAAACAAAAAGAGGAGGTGAATATTTGGTACAGAATGGCATCTCCCATTGTACTCTGAGACCATTGCAAAAAACAAAAGGAAATAACTGAAATAAAGAGGGTCCACAGAGGAGAACAAGTGAAAAGGTTCCATGGCAGTGTCCACACAACACACTGGTGTGAGGCCACTATGATCTCAGCAAAACAGAATTATGGTAAAATAAAGAAATAAAAAGAACACCTGCTAGTCACAGAATCATGTCATGTCTTGGGTTGGAAGGGACCTTTCAAAGGTCATCCAGTCCAACCCCCCTACACCAAGCAGCAACATCTCTAAATAAAACAGATTGTCCAGAGCCCCATCCAGCTTGACCTCGAATGGCTTCAGAGATGGGGCCTCCACCCCTCTCTGGGGAGCCTGTTCCAGGGTTCCCCCACCCTCAGATTCAACAACTTTTTCCTCACTCTGCCCTTTTCCAGCCTCAAACCGTGACCCCTCATTCTATCGTTCCCTGCTCTTGGGAACAGTCTTTTCCAGCTTTCTTTTTCAGGGAAAGGACTGGACGGTCGCTATAAGGTCCCCCTCAAGAGTCTCCTCCTCTTCAGGCTGAACAATGCCAACTTTCTCATAAGAGAGGTCCTAAGAAAAGAATGTGGAATCTGAACGTACCTTTCTTCCTCTCCTTCCAGGAGTTTTCGGTAAGCACTGATCTCCATGTCCAGGGCTAATTTAACATCAAGCAGTTCCTGGTACTCTGTGAGCTGCTGCTGCATCTGGTCCCTCATTTCTGTCATTTCCCTCTCCTTTGCGTCTAGCATCTTCCGAAACTTCTCCCGCTCACCAGCCATCATCTCCTCCAACTCACGAATGCGATCTTCAGCTGCACTGGCCTAGGTGGAGAGCAGCATTGAAAGCCCCGCTGGCACCGATGTGGCTCCAGTAAATCATTACAAATTCATCTCCCTCCCAAACTAACACAAAGAACATTTGTGTCCTTTAAGCTTTGAACTTGCAAAGGTACAGAAGTGTCCATGTAACCAACTGGCCCTGTACTCTGCTAAAGACAAAAGCAAATTACCTGTTTCTGAAGGCCAGAAAGCTGATAGGAGAGAGCCTCTATTCTCACTCGAGCCTCCTTTAGCTCCTCACGAGCTGCACCAGCTGCTTTGTCATTTTGGTCAGAGGACAGCTTGGCATTCTCCAGCTGGAAGGCAAATTGTTCACAAACTACAGTAAGTTAGACTTCTTGCGACATCTTTCTGGTAAAAGAAGAACAAGTGCTCTATTTCATGTTAAATAATTTCAATGGAAATCTGCTAAGCTGATGACAGCATAGCATTAAGGAAATTCCCTCGGGACTAGGAGAGTCTATTGGATTCCCATTCCTGCAGCATTTGCTTACACTATTAAAAAACCCCAGTCTATTAGCCCTTCCATGATACCATCAGTCTTATCAGTTCCAGAACCTCTATCTGCCTGTCTGCCATAAGAATAACCACACCAGTTCAGAAGAATGGCCAGGGACTAAGCTCCACAAAATACTTCATGGGTGTCAGATCTCAGGTGGCTGTTTGCAATTCAGGGATGTCCTAAACCAGAGAGAGAATACTGATCATTACCATTTCTCAAAGGATTTTTCAGGCAGGAATTCTGTCTCTGGTTTTGAATTCATAAGACAATTAGGAGTTAAGGAAGGAAAACCTTTCCTTTCTTCCCAGTCTGCTACTGAACATTCACTGTCCATGCTTGTACTGAAAAGCAGTAAATGATCATACCTCATTCACCTCCTAAGTACTGTTTAGCCCTTCACAGTCTCTTCCACTCACAGATACTTTCACAGATACTTCCACTGTACCTTCCTCTTCTCTCAATTCATCTCTTTTCCCAGAAAAGTTTGATTTTATACTTCCCATGTACAGAACCTGTTTTGTATTCACTCATCTTCTCTGCATTACTCCATGAAGCCTTTTGAAGGAGGACTAAACCTACGCACAGCCCTCCAGGTGGCATCCAGACACAAACCACTGCTTTTGGTTGGAATCTCTTTCCCTAACAGTTACCAGCATTCCACTTGCTTTCAGGGAGTTTTTTATTTCTCTTAGTGAACAACCCTCACTTCTAGTGGTTAATTTAACCAACTCTGATAGAATCACCAAAAATTAAGGATTGGAAGGGAGCTCAGAAGATCATCCAGTGCAATTCCCCTGCCACAGCAGGAGCCCATAGATCAAATCACAAACGAACAGTCTAGGCTGGTTTTAAATGTCTCCAGAGAAGTAAACTCCACAACCTGCCTGGACAGCCCCTTCCAGGGCTCTGACAGCTTCACCAGGAAGAAGTTTCTTCCCATCTTGATGTGGAACCTCCTCTGTTCCAGCTGACACGCAGTGCCCCTTGTCCTATCACTGGATGCCACTGAGCAGAGCCTGGCTCCTTCCTCCTGACACCCTTTCCATAGTTACCAATGTTAATGGGGTCACTCCTCAGTCTCTTTTTTCCCAAGTTGAAGAGACCCAGCTTCCTCAGCCTTTCCTCATCAGGGAGACGCTCCACTCCCTTCATCATCTTTGTGGACAGACCTCAAAGTTGTTTCATCACAGTAGACAGCTAAGTATCCCATCCTTTCCATGCCTTGCACCTGGTGTTCAACAGTCCTTTCACACTTCAGAATCCACCCAGGCACTAATTTTGCCCAGCTCTAACTGTTACAGGCAGGACATGTCCTTCACACAGCACACAGCTTCATAAACCCAAACTCGCTTCTGGACACAAAGTTTGAGCAGGGAAGGAAACACATGAAGCCTTCTATAGGCTAAAGGTTCTGAACAAGCTTCAAGTCAACCATATCCGCCATTCAATTCTAAGGAAATTTAGAATTAAAACTGAGGTGAATGCTGAGAACTCACCATCTCCTCACAGTCAGACTGGCACAGCACCAAACCCGCACATTTAGAATTTCCATTGCTCAGATCAAACATCACAGTTAGAACAAGAAACAAGCTGCTGCCCAAGACCTTCTGATATCCTATTCCTTACCAACTCTGAGCAAGGACCCAGCTTTATCCATAAAGGCTCAAAATGAAGCTCACAATTAAGCCCGTTTTCCCCTTCACATTCCAAATTCACCCCTAACAACCACCACCACTTCTCATGCAGGGCAAAAGCAGCTTAATCTGTTCATCCCTATTCCAATTTGCAAAACACAGACTTTTTTTTTTTTGTTGGTTCTACTAGGCACAGTTTGAAGCTGGAAAAGGGCAGAGTGAGTCTGGACAAGAGGAAAAAGTTGTCAAATCTGAGGGTGGGGGATCCCTGGACCAGGCTGCCCAGAGGGGGGGGAAGCCCCATCCCTTAGGAGATATTCCAGGTCAGGCTGGATGGGGCTCTGAGCAACCTGGGCTGGTGAGATGGCCCTGCTTGGTGTAGAGGGGTTGGACTGGATGAACTGTGAACATTTCTTCCTACTCAATACATTATCTATGATTCTATCATCTTCTCCAGACTGTGCCAAGTCAATATAAACACCTTGGTGTATAAAATATAATGTGCTTCTAGATCTGGGTTGCAGTGTACCTGACACTCGTATCTAGTATCTACGACCTACAGGGTTGCTGCCATAAGAAACAGTCATGTATTTGTAGATCAGAGTTTCTTGAATCATCAAACTACAGAAATCAAAGGCAGCCCCAGTGAAGGGTGGGGAGATCAATGGCAGCAGCACTGTAATTTCCTGACCACAAGAGCAGCAGAACTGGCTGTAATTACTGGCAAGTATTTTCAATGAGCATTAAACTGGCAGCTGCCCAATTCCTTCAGGTAGGTCAAGGAACATTGAAAAGAACCCCAAAGAAACCTGTAACCAGCAACAAAGCTCCTACTGCTCCCACATCCCCAGTGCTTGAGAAACTGGATTTGCTAACCCAGGATTTGCACTGCTGTGATGGATACAGTGCACTCCTCACTGTACTCTGGTTCCAGCTGACTAAGGAACAACAGGCCTCACATCCTGGGGGGTGAAAGGGCTAAAAGTCCCTGGCTTGTGCACAAGGGAGTGAAGGTATCTTGAAAAACATTTTTGAGAAGTCATTTCCAAACTCCAAAATGAAAAATAACTGAAGAACAAAACAAGATACAAGAGTAAATCAAAGACATCTCTCCTGTCTATGCTATTGACTCCCGCTGCAGTGAGGCCACACTGGCAGAATTGGGGGTCTTCAGCAGGAAGACCTAGAGCAGCCTTTCAGGGCTTGAAGAGGCCAATAAGAAATGTGAGGATTGAATTCCTAGCAGGGGCTGCTGTGACAGGACAAGGGATGATAGTTAAACTAAAAGAGGGAGATTCAGACTGGAGAGAAAGAAGAAATTGTTCATGTTGAGGATGTGTGATCTTGACCCAGGTTATCCAGAGAGGTGGGAGAAGCAGGTACCTTGGCCTGATAGGTCTGTTCAAGCTCCATTTTGTACAGTTTGACTTGCTCATCATGTTGGTTTCGCAGATCTTCCAGGGCCTGAGTCATTTTGGATTCATACTCCTTCTGGCGACTCGTGTCCACCTCCACCAAACGATGTTCATGTCGTTTTCTTGTTTCCCGTATTTCCTACACAGACAAAACGGGGACAAACCCACACCATTAGGGCAAACGGTACAAGCAATTAACTGCTTCAGTACTAATTACGTAGTCTATAGAAGCCACAGTACTAAAGGCATTTAGGCCTAAGATGCAAATGACTGCTCTCATTTGGCTGGAGAGAATTCTTAGAAGTGATCTGACTTAAAACCAGGTTTCAACATTTCCATATACAAATCCAAGTGAGGAGCTGGTTTATGTTACAGAAGAACAGGACAAGAAAAAAACATTCAGATTTATACAGTGTAAAGATTCCCTGTGCTGCATTGACCATTCCCTTCCAAACGTATCTCCCCACGCTCCACTAGCAGCCTGCAAAGAATCAGAGAAAAATACACAACCTCTGGTCCATTAGAGAGACTGAAAAAATAATCATCATAGAGAAAAACTGCATCTTCAGATTTCACTGTGAAACACCTGCAAATGCTCCCTCTTTTTCTATATACTGCACAACCTCTAATTTTGATGATGTTATGAATTACACAGCAAGCCAAGCCACCCTGAAGTGTCGTTTCTTTCTGGTCAGAGGCCATACTAAGAATACTTTCATTGTTAGAGAAGTACGTGTTCACTCCCCCCAAAGCAGTCAGGGAAGACTCCTGCACTTATCCACACTGAGCTTTGCAGATCCCTGGCCAGGCCTAAGCAAATGGTGGAAGAAACAATCTCTGCCTTCAGGGCACAGCAGCAACAAGGAGCAGTTCAGAGTCCTGAGAAGAAATATAGAGGCAGCAGCAGGATCATGAGGGGGAAGAGCAGGAGGAAGGCGAAGCAAAGCTGGCTTGGCATGCCTGGAGTCACAGCAGGCTAATACAAACTCAGAGCAACTTCATTAGTTGTTTTGCAGAATTAATCTGCATTTAAAAATAGACTCTTAGAAACATACTCTCCTAGCCACAGCAATGTGCCCTGATGGGACCAGGAAGCAGCTTTCCTTTCTGGGGTGAAGACTGATACCAGGCAAACCAGCAAGTCTCTCAGCAGATGTAGGCAATGAACCCTTACAGGCCACAAAACCTTCAGGGGGATTGACTACCCCCATGTAACAGTCCCAACACCACTTGCCTTCACTTGCCACAGTCTCAGTGAGGCTGTTCTAACTCTAATGAAGCTCTGCACCTTCACTGAACTAAGTTAATTTTCCAGCCTAAAAGAAAGCAATTATTGGCTTTGTTTGCGTATGGAATTGGTACACACAACAATCAAAGAGCTCCAGAGATGCCTACAGAACACTTCAGCACAGCAACCTTTAACATTACCTTCTGCTACCTCATGATTCTATGATTTACTTTCACCTTTAGAAAGCAGCAATGCAGATCTCCTTAGGAAGCAAAGTTAAGGCCCTACAACCAAGCAAAGGTCTGCCATCACAGTCAGGGGCAGCAATTCAGCTACTCCAGGGCACAGCAGCAAGATGATGGTCGGCCTAACTCAGCATGATCCACCTGGCTGGTTTCTCTGCACTGCTCCAGTCCCAGCCCCTAGCTACACAGTCCTACTCCATCCCTTCAGCCAGTCCAGGCATTCCTCTGATCCCATGGAAAGACATAACTCAACCAAAAACCCCCAAATATTTTACTAGGTAATAGGCTGAAAGGGCTCGGTGCCAAACATCGCAACTAGCAGAGGTGAGATGAAGGGTAGAGGCACGTGCTGAGTGTCCAGCAGCCACCAACTTCCTGAAGAAAAAAAAAGGTCAGAGTTGGTTTTCACCAGGTGGAATAAACTGATGTATGACTTTTTATCTGGTACAGAGGTGATCAAGCTTCCCCTTTCTAATCCTCACTGTTCAGCTTACAGAAGTTCTGGTCCTCAGAACCTCTATGAGCCACTTCAACTGAATAAGCAGGCAGGAAACTACCCCTGCAAAAAGCAAAGTAACTGCACACTGTTCTCACACAAACAGGTTATAGTCAGGTCCAACCACCACAGCTGGTGCGAGTATGGAACAGGGCCATGCAACCAGGCTCCAAGAGAAGGAACAAGTTGTGTTCTTTCTCCAGCAGTCAGCTGCTGCATTAGCTCAGATGCCCATAGAACAATCCCTTTGTCACTCTCACAAGAGATCCAACACTGATTTCTCATGTCACTCATGTAGAACCCTTTAACCATTTTATTACTCAACCCGTTTATCACAAGGATTTAACTCAAGAACAATACCAATTTTCCCTTTTGGGTAACTGCTTTATAATCCATTTGCACAAAAGCCATATCAAGCTCAAACTACGGGGTAGGGTGACTCTCGTGAGAATTACCTCCTCAAACACATTCTTCCTGAAATCCAGATCCTCTTGCAAGCTCTGGCACCGATTCTCCAGGTCCACACGCATGAGCGTCTCCTTCTCCAACTGCTTCTTAGCCACAGCATGTCCATCTTCAGCCTAGAATAAAGATTTAATTGTGTCAGGATCCCCATTTTCCATTCACAATCCCTTCCTGGGGATTTATTGGGCAATTTTTGACCAATTATTCATAACTTAAAAAAAAATCAGGTCACTTATTGGAAGAAAACCAAACCCACCCCAATAAGAACAGAAAGAGCACGCGTGTAGTTATGAATATTTAAAACAAGCTTTTGTGTTTGGGTACCAGCTCTTTTCAATGTAGAGCTATTTCAGTACAGCATGATCATGGAGCTGAGGATTATTAACTCCTCATGTACAGCACACAGTGTGTTCTTTCTCTTGCTAGTGTGGTGTCACTAGGTGCTCAGCATGAGCTAAAAATGATGCAGGACCTTACAAGGGACGACATTCAGTAACAGTATCTCATGAACACAGAGACACAACCAGCAGTTTTTAAGCAAAAGGTTTTGACCAGCAAGATTCCTAAATGCACCACTCTGCTTGGCCTGAGAGACTACTCATAATTTAGTTTTATATCCAAGAGGGATATATAAAAAGATCATAGAATACTCATAGCTGGAAAGGACCTCCAGGATCACCAAGTCCAGCAGCCCTCATCCCAACATCTCCATAATCCCTAGACCAGGGTCTCAAGTGCTCTAGCTACTCAGTTTTTAAACACATCTAGGGATGTTGACTCTACTACCTCCCTGGGAAACCTGTTCCAGTGCCCAACCACTCTCTCAGCAAAGAACTTCTTCCTAAGATCCAATATAAACCTCCCCTGATGTAGCTTGAAACCATTTCCTCTTGTCCTATCATTATAAATTTGGGAAGAGACCAGCAGTAGCCTTGCCACAACCTCCTTTCAGGTAGTCATAGAGAGCACTAAGGTCTCCTCTCAGCCTCCTCTTCTCTCGACTAAAAACCCCAGCTCCCTCAGTTGCTCCTCAAAGGGCATGTTTTCCAGACTTCTCATCAGCCTTGCTGCCCTTCTCTGGACCTACTGCAGCACTCAGTGAGCTGGATGAATGATGCTCAGACTACAACAAAACGCCAAGGAGTATAACAGATTTTCACAGAGAACAGCCTCTCTGCCCTTCAAACAGAGAAGCTTTTGCTGCCGTACCTTAGCAAGCTGGGCCCGCAAATCAGCCACCTCAGCTTCCAGACTGCGTTTCTCATTCAGGACAGTATTGAGTTCTGCTTCGCTCCTGTGGAACAGCACTTCCAGATCCTTAATGCGACCCTGAGCTGCTGACAAATCTGCATCTTTCTTCTTGTAGCTGAAAAAACAGAGGTGAATTATATTTATCCATGGGTGCCCACACATCTTGAATGTTTCTTGGTTACAACCACAGATGCTCTGCTATTACCAGGTTTTCCAAGGGTCATGGTACCGCTAGGTGGCTCCTAAAACTTAGTAGCAAATGCTACTAAGAAAAGTAATCACACACCTCTCCAGGCTGGCAGCTTGCACTCATGTGTTGTAAATAAAGAACACGTGTCCTGGGCAGGCAAGGGAAAAGAAATCAAGAAGGGAATTCCAAACAGCTAGAGCTGACAATGAAGCTGTGTTACACACAAGATGGTAAGTATTTTACACCTTAAAGCTGTGCAGCACCTAGAGTTGCTGCCATCTGTCCCTCTGGAGAAGAGCCCCTGTGGGCAGAGCCCATCAAGCTCCCAAAGAGCTCCAGGCACAGCTGTCTCAGGGTTCTACACTTAGAAAATCCTCATGGCTGGAAAGGACCTCCAGGACCACCAAGTCCAGCCCTCATCCCAGCATCTCCCCAACCCCTAGACCATGGCCTCAAGTGTTCTAGCTACTTGGTTTTTAAACACCTCCAGGGATGGGGACTCAATCCCCTCCCTGGGCAGCCTGTTCCAGTGCCCAACGACTCTTTCATCAAAGAACTTCTTCCTAAGATCCAACCTAAACATCCCCTTGAGGCCATTTCCCCTCGTCCTATCATCAGTAATTCGGGAGACCAGACCCTGTGCTAAGGCAATTCCCTAAGACATTCCAGAACCACAGCAGAGTGGTTACCTTTCAGAAATAAGCCTGTGCTTTTCCAGCAGTCTTTGTGACAAGCACAGCACCTCTGGTCACTTGAAATGTGGTTACTTATATCCAACTCACACACATCATCACAGTCACCTTCGCCCTGCACCCAAGCATTTGTCTACCTCATCCCTCAACACTTTAACTTTCTGCAGCTCCTCCAGGTGCGTCACTAGGGTATCAGATTGCTCTGAGTGTAGCTTCAGCTCACTGTTCCAGTTTTGCACCTCCAAGAACTCAGGGAACAGCTGTTTTTATTCTTAAACCACCATCTTTGAGGTCATTTCTCTCCTTCACTTTCCTCAGACCTCTATTTCACAGGTCTGAAGTGGTCAAGGAACAGTTTTTATGGACTCTGTCCTGGCTTGCGAGAGGCTTGAACTAACTCTGTTCTCTGGTTTTGGTTTTCAGCTCAGTTCTCTTCAAAGACTACCCTTTCTGAAGTTAACAGTACAGACAGGAGCTGCTTCTACTAGTGATGACAGCTGGTGCTTGCAGTCACTGTCAGGAGTTGGGACACAGAAAGGTTCTTGCTTACAGTCACTCTTTTGAGAGTCAAGGTCACTGCCAAATTCTAGGTGTCACACTAGAGGGCAGTGAGTGAGAGGCAGCAGCTGCAGGGAGCAGCAGAGAGGACAGGGAACTCTACACTAGCCAACAGGGTATTATATCCCATACAGAACCACATAATCATTTAGGGTTGGAAAAGACCATCCAGCCCAACCGTGAACCCAACCAGTTCCAACCCATCATTAAACCCATCCCTGAGCTCCAGACCTCCACAAGTGTTCAATGCATCCAGGGATTGCAGGGATGGCAACACAAACTCCACTTGGACAGCCTGTTCCAAGGCCTGAGGACCCTTTCCAGGAAGCTTTCTCTAACCTAACCTTCCCCTAGTATAGCCTGAGGCTGTTTTCTCCTGTCCTTTCATTTCTTACTTCTCTCCTTACTTGGGAGAAGGGAACAATCCCCACCTCTCTCCAACCTCCTTAAAGGTAGCTATAGACAGCAATAAGGTCCCTCCTCAACCAGACTGACCAGCCTCCTAGCTCCTTCAGCTGCTCCTCACAAGGTTTGTTCTCCGCACCCTTTCCTAGCCTCGCTGCCCTTCATCTGGACCCACTCCAGCATCTCAATGTGCTTCTTGTATTAAGGTGCCCAAAACTGACCCCAGTACTCAAGACACAGGCTCACCAGTGCCAAATACTGGGGGGATAATATCATATTGGGCATAAAGCTGATGGACCAGGACATCCAACTCTCTTGGGCCTCTTGTCTTTGCCTCTCTGTCCCAATGCCTGGTGTCCACGGAGTCTGTCATTCTGCCACTGACCCAAATCCATGGATTCCTGAATCCAGCTCCTGGTTCCTGTCTGCCACTAAGTCCAGCCTGGGGGTCAGTCCTGGTTTTGTATCTGTTTCATATTAGCATAATTTTAACTACAGCTGTTTGTCTCTCTCCCTTACCATAATCGCCTTTTCAGGAAGAAGAAGGGATAACAAAGCTGTGTCTGTCATTCATCTCATGGACAATTCTGCCTCCCCCCATGCCAGACACACAGAAATAACTGGAAGAGTCCTGCTACCTGGAGGCTTTAGAAGGCTGGGTGTGGTCTGCAACTCTGAGTGTTTAAAAATCATTATGTTTACAAAGGAAAAAAGCCAAACCAGCTGAAACCCACTGCTCCAGGTGATCTAAACTGTGCTCCCAGCCTAACTCCTGAGTCGGCTTCTCATCACTTGGTGCTGCATCAACAGCTTCAGCAGAATGTGTGTCTTTAACTACAAAATGGTCACATTTTGCAAAAGGTTGCAGCTCTGTGGCTTGTGTTTTCTCCGCATCCCTTGGTGCAGATCTCTGCATTTCTTCGTATTTCACTGTATTGCTTAACCATTGGTCCAACCTGGCACTGCGAATCCTGTTCTGCAACGTATGTGCAGCATCTCTAAGCTTTGCAGCTTGCAAGCAGCACAGACAAAACACAACTTCTCCTTAAAACACTTGGTTTAGCAGCAACCAGAAATTCTTTCAGGGAGACTCGCCATACAAGCATGAGCCCCTGCACCACTTATCATGTGGAACAGGCTACCCCCTGTATGTGTGCGTGTGCACGCATGTGAGCTGGAAAACCTTCTGTTTATGCAGCACTGAGGCCAAATGCCAGTTCACACCAGCATGACCAGCAGCACATGCTGATGTAGCTCATAGCTTCCTCCAACCTGCAGGACACAGGCGGAGATAGGAGTGTAGAGGAGTGTTCCATGACCAGCCTGACAAAACACATTAAAGAGGTGCTGGCAATGATAAGGAGGTTCTGCTTCCTCATGAACAGACACAGGAAGACACTCCAACACTTGGAACTGCTTTCACCCACATTTTTATTTGCATTTTTAATCTTAGCCTGGTTTATTGTCTTCATGCACAAACCTTACAGCAGCTTTCACAACAATGCAACCAGCTTCTGGGGGTCTCTGGGGCACACGGAAGTCCCAAACAGGAGTCAACTGCATCTGTTGAGAATCACCACCATCCCTGGAAGGCCACTAGGTTATAGTAACCCTCCAGAGCTTTTTTTCTAGGAAGGAGCCAAGTTTGCTCTAGGGAAATATTTCCGTGATCACATGGGGTAGCAGACAGAGGAAGAAGCTGCAGCAAGACAGTCACGCAACTCAAAGCTGGAAGTCTGCAGCTCACACAGGAATACTGCTATAAAGAGCAGGTATATGAGGCCCATGTACATCATCCACCTTTGCCTGACCTGGGGGCCTAGGATGCTGCTTAAGATATAGACATTTCCTGGACATCAGGACCAAGGATCTTCCTTAACCAGGTCATCAGAGCTACCTCTGTAGCACCTGAACACACCCTGATCACTGCAGTGGGTCTGATTCAGGCAGGATGGGGGCTGTTCCACCAAAGGTAAAGCAAGCGGAGTATCTGCTGTCAGAGATGAGAGACACATAAGACAGCCTTGAGAGTCACATAAGACCAACACGAACACCCAGACCACTGGCCTAAGGCTGTTATAAGGGAAATCAGTCCCAACAGGAAGATGAGAGGCAGGGCTGGGCAGTCTTTGTCTTGCTTACCTTTAGGGGTTTACATCTGCCCTAGTTACCACAGAGGTTTTAATGGTTAACAAAGGCTGACTGAGCCCAGGAACTGTAGTGCTCCCAGGCCTCTGTTCTGGGAGGAGCCGGGCACCAGGTTCAACAGGCTTTACAGGGACTTAAATAGAGATGTTTATGTGATGGCAATTCCATATTTGACAGTTATTTCAGGGGCGAAGTCCACAAAATATCCCTGACGGCTGGACTTGAACAAAAGATCCCAGCACCAAAAATGAAGGTTCAGTGATTGGGCAATGTTTACAGAGAAAAGTATTTCTCTACTTCATAAATCAACAAGCTAGGAAAAAAAAAAGGCAAGGGAAGGGAACACATCATTCCCTTTATCATCAGTGAGGTGCAGATGAAGGATGACAGGAGACTTACCCCAGTAAGGCCTGTACTGGCACTGCTGGATTAAAAGCAACATTAGGAGCAGCACACTCTCACACTGATGATGAATGCACTGACACACTCAGGGAAAATCTGGAATACTTGAATCCCATCCACTCAGACAGGTGCCAAAATTCAGTTGGTGGCAAAATGATGGTTTTGCTTCTACGTTGCTTCAGCATGGTCAGCTTTCGTCTGCTGAAGTACATCTGATTACATAAAATCTCTCATAAGGACAGAAATAATGGATTACCTTGGCTTCAGCATCCAGTTTATCAGGCCAGTTCTCTCTGGCAGACTTTGAATCTAGTCAGTACAAGGTCTTTTTCCAGCACACTTACATTATGGCTTCATAGGTTTAAGGCAGCACTGCTTCCACATTCTCCAACTGTCAGGATCACCCTTTTCCTTCACTTCTGCCATCAGTTAGTACAGTGACCCAGACAGTAAAACTGTTAATGATTACAAACCAACCTTCCTTGGATAGGTCAATTTTAACCTGAATCACTGTCTGAATTGAGTTTATGGAGCAGCTACACATGAGCATGCTCACAGGACCCACGCAAACGATCATTTCAGCCTCTAATGTCCAAACTGCTCAAATCCCAGATTATTCATTTTGTATCTACAAATAGTTATGTCTTCACTGGTTGGATAACCTGCTTGGAGCAGCAGCTGAGGAATTTCTCCTCTGACAAGCCAAATCTTCTCACTGATCTGCAGGGCTTCCAAAAAGCTTTTAAGAAGCATCAAGAGTTTCATCCCCCCTGCAGACACTGCCCAGTCCAATTTCAAAATCTTAGAGGACTTTGCTTACCTTTTACTGAACTCCTCGAGTTCCGCTCCCAGTTTCCCTATTTCAATCTGCAGTCTAGCCCTCTCCTTAGCAGTTTCATCCAGAACTCGGCGAGCATCAGCCAACTCAGACTCATAGAGGCTCTTGATTCCACTCACCTATGAGAGGGAGAGAAAAAGGATTCAGATACAAGGACTGAAACAGCACACCAAGCTTCACAGAGCTTTCTCTGCAAAAAAAGTGTACAAGAGGATTTCTGTTTAGGAACATTTTACATCAAATCTCTTTAGTTAACATGCTCCTGCAATTAGATGTTATCTAGTCCCAAAGACAAGATGACATTTTTATTCCCAGTAGGACACAACAAAACCAATTATGTTTGAAGCGTGTGAGTCTTCCCAAGAGACGAACTGGTGCAGATCAGTGAATCCTACAGTCAGATCTGAAATTTGCCTTTGTTTCCAATACTGATGCCAATTTTAAAGGCTTGTTTTGTGGAATACAGGTCTAAGGCCCAATTGTCTGGGCTAATCCTGCACTATAAAGCTAAATATAATCTGAAAATAGAAGAGGTAGAGAGAAGTGAACTGTTCAGAGATAAGCTCCCACTCCCCTACCTCAGAGGATAAGGATCTACAGACCTCTCCCTGTCCCCACTCCATGTACAATCTCATCAGCTACTCAGACAGCAGCAGGGCACCTCAAAGTCTTCCATATCTTCTTTTTTTTTTTCCCAGAATGCCAGGTTATTTGAAAGGTCCATCAGACAGTCAAAATGCCAAGACCACACTAAGACCGCAGTTGAAAGGACACCAGAACAACTATTACTAGTGCAAACTCTGAAAGAGTAATCAGGGAGTGACAACAGTTAGGAAATTTCTCTTCCTAACGACCACAGGAAAAGAAATTCTGTAACGAAGCAGAAACCGCAGAAAGGAGAAAGCAAGTGGTGCTGCTACTAGCAGCATCTCTTTCAACATCAGAGAGGCACCAATGACAGACTCAACCATCTGGTCTTCAAAAAGGCTGATTAAAAGCAGCCAGGACATAATTAGGTTCCTGACAGACTATTCTCATAAAACTTGTGAAATTAAATAAAATAGATGCTATGTAGGGTGAGCAGCCCAAGGTCACAGGCTGACACATTCCAGACACAACAGGGCTCTCTAAGTGTAGAAACTTCCTTCTTTCATTCTTTCAAGCTTTATTCAACTTCAGTTTTCTTAGTTTTGAGCTTCTTTTCCTCTCTATCTGATGGCTTGTGCCATAGGCAGACTGTGGCCATAACTATCAATTACACAATTCAGGAAGCTGTATGAAGCAGCCTGCCATGAGTTGCTGGACTCTTGTACACAACAACCAAAGCAGAAATACAAAGGTTTTAAGACTGTTAAATCCTTTCATCAAGCATGATCCCAGTGTGAAAGTACAGCATTTGCAATACAGGACACAACTGCCTGAAGGCCAAGCACTGATCCAGAACCATCAACTGCTGCATCTGCAACTCTACTTCCCTAACACTAACCCTTCTTCAGATTCTCTGGCCCTCAGCTCTTCAATGAGCTGGGACATCTGCCTTGTCCTGGGACATCTAGCAGGATCTCAGGGCTATGCTGCTCTAAGTTGAGACACACTAGACCACATGCAAGGGACAAGACAAATTCCAGCCCTCCAGGCCATAAACTGGAACTCCATGCCACAGGAAGAACTCCTTTTGCCCTGGGTTCTTATGAATACTGGCACAAAAGAGTGCTGCTGGTGTGATACAACAGGCAGCATGTAATCCAGACTTTTTGGTGTTGCAGACAAGACAGAGTTAAACAACAGCAACACAGAACAAACACGTAATGCAGCTCCCATGTAGAGAAAACACAGCTAGATGAAGCTAAAATTGCATGATGAAAGCAGTTTCAGAACCTGTTAGTAAAAAAAGAGAACCAGAGCCCAGTGCTTCTTAATTAGAAAGGACTGATTCATTCACCACTTGTGGTGGCTTAGGACATACTTTTCTCCAGCAGCAAATTAACCTCTTCTCTGCTCTTATTCCAGTAAGAAGCCTGGGAAGGAAACACACAGGTCCAATTCACAATTCAACGTAGAAGTCAGAAAGCCACTTGCATTTGAATTTTCAGCTAATACACTGAGCAGACAGAAATAATTGAGACATAAGGACACACTGGAATTCCCAGCACAGGGAGGCAGCTGGGAGCAGTAACACCTTCAGTCATTGAAAAATCCAAACCCCTCTCACCAGAACTACAGCAAGAGAACACAACGAGATTCATTATAACATTGACAACAGTTTTAGATGCTCAAACTGAACTGGAAGCCAGACATTTCAAGACATTCTAAGTGATAAAAACTAATAGCCAGTTTATTTTCAGCACTGGGCAAGCAGAGAACAAAGTGGAGCAGCAGGCTCAAAGGAAAGGAAGCAGTGCCAGCTCAGCCAAACCAGCCTGGCGGTAGTGCCTAACCACAGCTTCAGCCCAGAACAGTGATTCACTGCAAGCATCCTTCAACCCCAGAATCAAGAGAAGCCTTGAAAGCACTGCCCCTCAAGAAAGGTGGAAGGAATTTAGACTCTGTTGAGCCTGAAAATCCCCAGAGAAGCACAGTCCTCAAAGTGTTTCTCTGTACTGTACAAAGAATTTTGCTCTGGTTTGACTCTATAGACATTTTTGTCTGCTCTTTTTAACCACTTCATATTTGCTTCTCACTTTGGTCTCTAAAACAGTGATACTTCCAGCCTCTCTTAAAAAGAGCACAGCAGGATCTCCTAGGAGAAACCTCATGCTCACCTGCTGGACACAAAGGACAAAAGGAAAGAGAAAGAGAAAGTCACTGGGAATGGCCGCCAGTATCCACAGCAACAAGAGAAGGAAGTTGATTAACTGCATCTGGCAATTGTGAAGCCCAGTGCTGGCTCTTTGTCCCACTACATCAATGAGCAGACGCATAAGAGAGCATCTCCCTATCCTTGAACACTCCCGGAACACTGGATTGAAGAGATAACCTGGCTGGCATCTTCCTTGTTTTGGCTTCTCAGTAGAATCTATCCATTCAAATTCCTCCCTTCACTACTTTCTCATGGGTTTGCTTGGGTTACCACAAGCCACTGTCGCCTCCTTGCTGCATTAGGGAGACACAAGCTCATCCTTGAAGTCTCTGCCAACTTTTCCAGTCTAAACCAGTAAGAAAAGCAAACTATTGGCAAAAGCTGAAAGGAAACAGTCTAGAAAAAGAGGCAATGATTCTTCTCTCATATATTCCCAACTTCTAAAAATTGTAATCTAATACATTCTGAGCAAAAAATTGCTTCCAGGCACCAAAACTGTTAATTTGTCTAATTCTTGTGTGAATCTCCTCAGTTTATGGCTTCCACAGCACAGAAACACAATTGTTGGATTAACAGCCACTGGCCGGCAACTTCATGTCACGTTTTACTTTATGAGAAATGCTGAGTATTTGCTTCCTACACAAATCTCTTCCTTTGGACTCCTGAGCTATGGTCATCACGTTTCCCCTCATCACACTTCCAGATCTGCTCCTGGTCTCCTACTGCTCTGCTCATCTTTGCCATCTCTTCCTCACACCCTTTTCTAAGGTTCTAGATGTTAATTTTACAATAGGTGAAGAGAACTGCAAGCCACAGGACACAAAGGAAATGAGGGACTTTACAGAAAGCAGAGAAGCAGAAAAATGCAGCAATTGAACAGGTTTCTGTTGGCCCAGACAGCCATCCCACAGGGATACTGAGCTGTATCTTCTCACACTAGCAGTCAGTTCCATGGAGCTGATAACCCAGGAAGCCACGAGATAGCAAGCAGTACATTGGCCAAGATACTGTCAAGAACCTCAGCTGATACGATTTCAGCATCTTTGCAGAAATAAGAGCAGCCAAAATAGAGACACAGACATCACCTTCTAAAAACTGAGATGACACTGACTAGCCCACAGTTCTTTGTTGCTCTTCCCGGGATTAGATCTGCCTTCTTCCAGTCTTCAAGAACCTCTCCTAATTATCTTCTATCAAGACAAGCAGGTGGCCTCACAATGGTGTCAGGCAGTTCCTTCAGCACTCATGGGTGCAACCTACCAGGTATCATGGACTATGGCCAGTTTTTAAATGTTCCCCACTATCCTGATCCTCCTCTACGCAAAGTACCTGCCTTTCTTATGCCAGACTTCTCCTCTGGTCTCAGGGACCTAGGATTCCTGAAGTCTGATCTGACCACAAGAAATCATTAGGTATATCAACCTTCCAGAAGCCTGTGTTTAGCCAGGACCTTTCCTTACTCATCCATACAGGTCTCCTGCCACCTTTGCTCCATTTCCAGTTTGTTGAGATGAACCACTCTTCAGCTTGGGTGTTATTCTTGATGTATCAACCAGCTTGTAATCACCCCATTTCAATTTAAGGCTGTAAGTCACGGAATTCTTCCAAGAAGAGCCCCAAAGAACCTACAGTCTGCTCTCCTTATATCTGGGGTTGTGGTTCTACTTTTAGCTCTGTCCTCTCCTCTAAAGATTATGATCTCCACCATCTCATGACCACTGCCCTGAACCATTTCTTCCTGACCCATTCATTCCTGAAACAGCTCTTCCTTATTTATTAAGGCCAGCAGAGCATGAAGACTAGGAATGCTTCTTCCAGTTGACTGACAAGAGGCCTTGTTTACCTCTTATTCTTGATGAGGTCAGCAGCAGACACATACCACAATGTCACCCATCTTGGTCTGCCCACTAATCCTGAGCAACAAGCTCTCCACTTGCTGGTAACTTATCCCTAGGCAGAGCTTGAGGCATTACCATCACCCTCATACATAGGGCAACTCCCCCTCCTCACTTTCCTGAGAAGCCTGTACCCACATGAGTCATCCCCATTCTAGAACTGCCCACAGACTTCTCATCCCCCATTTCTCTTTGGGGTGTTACAGGCATTTCAGAGAGGTTGCACATATGATGGTTGCTTAGGAAGGGCAGGAAAGCTTCTCCCAGACATGTGTTCTGCAGGTACTTCCTTCTGTTCCTGACTATGCTTGGGGTGTCTCCATCCCTTTTCTGTTACCTCTTCTGTACACATAACCCTAGGGCTTTCACTTGCTTACCCCATCCACCACTTCCTCACCTGATCTTACCTGAGAAGACTCTCCTCCTCCCCCAACATTCCCAATGTGAAGTTATTCTGAGCAGGCTGACCAGCCCTTTTGGTAAAGATGCTCCTGCCTTGCTTAGTCAGCTGGATCCTCTCTTTGAAGCAGTCAATCCTGAAAGATTATTCCCATGGTCATAGAAACCAAAAATCCTGTTGCCAGCCACAGTTGTGCAATCCAATGTCTGCAGGACCTGCTGAACCATCCTCAAACCCTTACCTCTCCCCACACTGCCCAGGCCCTCAAGCCATTTACAATCACTCAAAGCCACACAGTCATGTTTGAGCCTTTCCAGGTCACTGCTGGCAGCAGCGCTGGTGCCTACACAGAAGAGCAGTAGGGATAAAGTCCCGTAGCCAAGCAAGCCTCTTCATTGTGTGCAGAATGAGGGCCCCTGGGAAGCACCAAATCTCCCCAGACAAGTCAGACCAGCAAAGTGCTCCCTCCAATCTGAAAACGCACACCTCACCATCCCCAACCTGAAAGCAAATGAAAGAATAAAGCTAAAAGCTCCAGAAAAGGCTTAGCAGAAAACAGAAGACAGGCTGCAGCCTGATCCACTACACATCTATGTGCACCCAACTCTTCCCGCACAGAGGCCACGGTGGACAGCCCACACACTGCAACGTGGATGTGTGTTCACTTTTTATCCCTCTTTTCCTGGTAAAAGGCCTCGAGGTTGGAGACACAGGGGACAAGGAAAGAGGGCTTGTGAGGAACAAGAAAGTAAGAGTTGCTTCCATAGCACAGCTCAACAGACAGGACTGTTGGACACTACTGAACCTACCAACCCGTGCCAAGAGCCTTCAAAGCTCACCAGCAGCAACTCATGGACAGACCCACAAACACAGATACCCAGAACTATCACTCCAGAAAGGCTGAGTCGTAACTCAGTGACAACACATGGAACATACCAAGAAAACAGTGAATCTAGATGCTACTCAAGAAGCATGGCCCATGCAACCACAAATGAGTCCAGACAGCTTCAACACTGAAGCAATCTCATCAACACACATTAATGTGTAAAAAGGATACCCCTGCCACACGCAACTCAGTATGTTCTAATTCATCTGGTTATGGAGCAACCAAGGACTGCCAGGCAGCTCTTGCTCAGACTCACCAAGAACATCGGCCAGGTTCTCAAGAACAATGAGCACATGTTTTGCCTATCACCATCACCTCCCAGATGAGATGTGTGGTGCCAGAAGACCATTTAACCCCATATCCCAGAGGCTACAACTCCTGAATGACCCAGCATCCATAGCAGCACCTAAACAATAGTTTTGCAGGCAGCCACTAGGCAACCAGACCCACATCTGGGCCACAACAGCTCTGGTTACTGCATATGAAGGGCACAGAAGCTGCAGTACAGGCAAGTGGAGACCAAGTGAGACAACAGTGACCATTCTGATACAGGACTACAGCCATCTGGAGTCACATCCACAGAACTGGTTAAGTGGGAAGCCCCTGCAGATACTGCTTTTGTCACAGGGGTAACTGCTGTTAGTGGAGGAGACTTCCAAGAATCCTCTCGGGTTTTTTTTCTCCATGCTTCTTTCTGTGAGTGAAAAGAGCAGGATGTCCTCAGAACAGGGCCGTAATCCTTCACATGGACATCAGATCATCTCTTCTAGAAGGCTGCAATCACAAGCACTGCAGTCAGGGGCAGAGCAAGGAGGCAGCAGAAGGGAACGAAGGAGAGCTCTGGGGCTCTTTTCCTCTCCACATTCCAGTGTTCCCCCTCCCAACCCCACAAATTAGGTTACTGGAACAGTGACCCCAACACAGCAAAAACAGCATCAGGCACTTTCCAGTGAGGTAGAAAACCACAGGGATGAGCTAAATTTCTGTTCTGCCGTAGGCTGAGCTACACAAGGGTATTCATTCAGGAGAAACAAAACACATTAAGACCAAGGAGCATCAAAGACTCCACAGCTACACAGGCAAAACACTCTTTTGCATTTGTCAGAGTGCTGACTATCAACGTTTTCATCTCTTTAGAGGCCAACTGCACATAAGTCCAGGTAGAATAGCATCGGACAGCCTGAGGAAAAGCAGGACAAAGGGCTATAATTAGCAGAGGACTAAAGATGAATCTCAACTGCTGTGAAGCTGAGATTTTTCTCTGCTGCTAAGTTCCTTTCCTCTACTGTTCAGAGGTGGTAGCCCCATGGTGCTTCAGGAGGACCAGAGGTTGTGTTCCAAGACCACGATGCAGCTGTGGTCTGCTAAACTATGGAGAGACTGTCCAGGGGAGGGGAAAGTGGCCACTTTCTTCTGTGGATTAAAACAAAGAAAAAGAACAACTTATGAGCTGGTGATTACAGGCTCTGGCAGAACAGTGACTGTGCTCCTTGCCTAAAAGGCATTAGCAGAACTCAGATGAGTTCCCATAAACCAGAGCTTTGAGATCATCAGCCCTTTGTTCCCATGTGCAGGGGTGAGGATATGAGTAATGGTGCCCCCACAGCCCCTTTCACTGTGGGATTCTGGAGTAATACGTGGGTCACACACCACCTACAACCATGCTCCTGCCACAGTGATCCTCAAGCTCCTGCTTGCCTTGGATTACAGACCCACTATAGGGTTCAAGGCATAAGTCTCACATGTTAACACAGAGCCCATTGAGGACCAATCGCTCCTATCTGCCATTCCACACCATTTACCATGAGGGCAGATGATGTTCCCCACCACTACCTCAAGTATTAGAACATTTAGACAGATTTAAAAAAATCAACAGAAACATCAAATTCACACACAATTGAGGATAACCAGGGTCATTTTTCATCTTTAACATCCTGGGCAAAGAAAGCCGTTGATTTTAAGCACAAGGAGCTATAAGCTAAAACAACGCACCAGAAGAGCATGCCAGTATCACTGGACTTCTATGCTTCTACAAAGGTATCAGACTCACTCTGGTGTTGGTTTGGGGTTATTTTTTTGGGGGTGTCAGGGGGTGAACATTGTTCTTAATGAATATCTTATTTCATTTTTACAAACACAACTCCTAACTATGTCTCAAGAAAAATGAATTGCCAGAAGAAAATCCACTGGGCTGGTCCTGAAAGTGAAAGGATGGGATTCTCCCGTTCCAGTACACCGAGAAGCTCAGAGCTCCTTCTGTCCTAGACCACTGCCCACTACCCACATCAAAACAACATATCCACAAGGTCTCACTCTCCAGACATAATGTCCAGTGCATTTTGGACATTAATAAACACAACGGATGGGGAGAGTTTAACGAATACAATCAGGGGAGGAGCTGAAACACCTCAGGTTGTCTCCCATGTGCCAAAGAAGAGCCTGAGGAACCCTGACAAAGTATGTTAGGATCACAGAATGGAATTATAGATATTTCTATGAATCAGGGCTTTTCTTGAGGTCTTGAAGAAACATAACAAAGCAAAGTTCAAGGGCAAAGTATTAATATCAAAATCCTCACGTCTGTGTACCAATTACTGCATCAGAGCACTATTCCAGAACTGCAAACACACAAGACTATTAGGAGTCAGTTTAAATTAATATTAAAAATCTAATGAGATTAAATCCGTTTTCTGCTTGTCCTGTTCGCTCATCACCTGGGTGCTGTCAATAGAATCTCTGCCTCCTCTATTTAAAACACACACTCCTTCTAGCCTCCAGCTATCCACAGCTCACAAGCACCTTGAACCAGACGTACTTTGTTTATGGCACCATTTCACATTAAACAGAAGATGCACTCACCTTTTTTGTTTAGAAATACCTGGTTATTTTGACAACATGGAAGTTGTAACATTAAGAGGTACAAAGGAACTTTAAAGGTCCTTCAATCCTAGGTGCACGCGGATTGCCGGTAGACCAGCCACTCCCAAAACAAGACCCTACCGTAGCTGGTCTGTTTAAACAAACTTAATTCAAACCCACCTCTCACTACTCCGGGGTCCTGAAAGAGTGTGTGTGGGGAAATAATAAAGAATAAAAAAGGCCAACACGGTGGCAGAGCAATGCCCTGCCCCACAAAGTTACAGCACAAGCTGGAAGGATCTATAGGCTGCCACAGAAGTTTCACTTCACCTCGGGGCGGGACCCCTCACCTTGCACAGGGGCTCAGCGCTGGTTCACGATGTGTCAGCGACCACATCCTTCCTCTGAAGGGGAGGGAGAGTCCCGGGGGAGCACAGATTCCACGGAAAAGGAAAACGTGGGATAGGAAAAGCAGCTCAGGCAGGGCTGCCCCTGGGAGGGCAGGAAACTGAGCAGAGCAGTTCATAGCACGAGGGGTTGGTGCATCTCTGAAGGGACGCGAAGTTAGTCTAAACCCTTCGCAAAGCCGTTCGGTAACGCACAGGCCACAGCGGGGTTAATAGCAGCCGCAGGACGCATGTGCTCGGCGGCGGCTCCAGCGCGGGAACAGCCGCGGAGCGAGAGCGAACACCCAGCCCGCGGAGGGCGGGACCGACCCGCGGAGCCGGGGGGATCCCGGCGCGGACCTTCAACACGACCCCCCCACACCCCCGCCCAGCACTCAGCGGGCAACAAGACACCCCCTCAGACACCGGGGGCGGCGGGCGGGCACAGGCGGGAGCTGCATTTCCACAACCCTCTCTCCGACCTCTCCGCCAAGCCCCTCACTAAGCGTAGCCCACACACCCCTCATCCACGCCCACCCCCGGGGATCTGGGTGCCGTCCGAGCTGCGCGGGATCTACATAGTGGGTCTCAGATGGCGGCGCCGAACCCGCGGCTGCCGTAGCCGCCCCAGCGCGCCCCGCGCCAGGCGGGAACGGGCCAGCCGGGCCGCGGGGCTACGTCTCCCCCTCGGAGCGGGAAAAAGGGCCGCGGAGGGCTGCCGGCGCNNNNAAAAGGCCCTCGGAGAGCTGCCGCCGCTCGCCATCTCAACCCAGGTCCGCCGCCAGGCCGTACCTCACGGGTGGTGACCTCCTCCTTCTCGGAGATTTTGAGCAGCAGGCGATCATTCTCCAGCTCCAGGGACCGCACACGGTCGATGTAAACGGCCAGGCGGTCATTGAGCTGCCGCAGCTCCTCCTTTTCCTGCAGGCGGGAGATGCGAGTTGGCGACAGCGGGGTCCCGCCGGGGGTGCCGCGGCTCGGGGTGCCTGACATGGCGCTGGGTTCGCGGGCAGGCGAGCAGCGGGCTCATTCAATCCAGCCGCACCGGGGGAGGAGGGAGCGGTAAGATGGCGGACAGGGCCTGCCCCGCCGCCGCGCCACCTGGGAAATGGAGTCTCAGTGCCAAGATGGCTCCGCCACAGAGAGTGTCAGGAGGCGCAGTCTCGCCGCTGCCATTTTGTGGAGGGCGGCCGGTGGCGCCGTTTGCAGAGGTGGTTGAGACGCGAAGTCAGGCTGGTTTTAATTTATTTTTGTAAGAAAACCATGAGGGACTGGAGCTGTTAACTACGTTGTTCCTCACACACTCCTTAGCTGCCAGCAGTCGCTCCCAACCGGAGTGGTCACTCAGGCCTTGGTGGGTGCAGGTCACCCAACAGACACCAAAACTGCAGTAGGACCCCCTCCTGCCAGCTGCCCACACAGCTGCTGTCTCTATCCGGCAGCGTGAGCCTGAGCCCTGGGCCTCTGGCTGAATCTGGGGAAGCCATGCTGGGCAGAAACAGCTGTGCTGCTCCTCATCACAGTCCTATTGAAACGTTAGCAGGATTTCACCTACAGGACACATCTTCTAATATTAAAATAGCTTACAGAGCCCTGCTTTGAGCCATTAATGAATTTGCTGTGCTCTGCTGTTCACAGTGGAGTTTTACCAGCCAGGAACGAACTCTTTGCTTAAATTAGGAAACCTCAGTAAAAACAGCCCTCAGTTAATTTCAAGAGTCAATTTTTAGCAGTATTGTATAGATTTTAGAAATTTCTTCCAAAGTTCCTTTATGGGAGCTTGCAGTGCCTCTGATCAGGCAGCAATCCATCCTGAAATCCTTTTGTAGTTCCGGCAGCCACATTTCATACAAACTAAAAGCCACTGAGTTTTCCCTTCCCAAAGATTTGGTGAATTATTTTTCACCAAAAGATATTTCCAATGAACATGGTTCTGTCACTTCTCGCACGTTAATCAGTATAAACTGGATTACCAGTCCCATGAGCTAATTCTTCATGTCCTAAAACTTTGGAAGCTGAAAAACTCTTATTGAGCTTTGGCAGCTAGGGAAGGCTGAGGAAAGGGCAATTTTCTGCCTAAGAATTACAAACAGACTCAAATTCTGTTGTCTGTATACATGGACAGCAAAGGAAACAAAGCAACACAAGCGGAGTACAGAGATGTGCTGGGCATGAGGGAGGGTAGATCTAGATGGAGAAACAAAAGCCGGACAATACTGAACGATATAAAAAAAAAGAAACCTAGGGAGTTTCTAACCAATACTACCAACTTAGTGAATATTCTGAACCAATAGATGCAAATTGATTAACACAGAACTTCGTGTTGAGACTTTGGCACCCTAATACGGCGTTGTCTTCAAACTGAGAAACGTCAGAATAAATCAAGGCATTCATAGACTCATTAGGGATCGGAAGGGACCTCGAGTCCAATCTCCCTGCCACAACAGGATCACCTAGAACAAGTCGCACAGGAACACATCCAGGCAGGTCTTCAATGTCTCCAGAGACAACCCCCCTGGGCAGCTGGACACTCAAGACCCTTGATGCCAAAGAGCTGTCAGTCCCTGGTGCGTATCAGTAACCAATAGTACGTTTTCACCCGAGTGCATTTCCTTCAGCATGAGCATCGGAGACAGTTATCCTGGCATCCAGGGCACCATCTCTTTCTGGGTCAGCCCTGGCTGCTCCTTCACCTCAGTCCCTGCTGAGAGCTGCAGGATTTCCACACCGCCACTGGAAGCTGCAGCTCTCAGTGAGAGGGGCTCGATGGCTAAAATGAAAGCAAGCCGACAGCCCTCCGTCCCCCCGCCCTTTCAGTGGGAATTCATTCGCACAAACTCAGTGTTCCCTGCCATCCCATCCTGAGCAGTGAGCCCTGACCATCCGCGTGAAGCGCAGCTCTCCGTCTGAACCCGAGCCTGTTTGTTGACATGAAAGCCCCTGCAACCGGCAGCAGAAGGCAAAGACTACAAGTCCCAGCGTCCCGCCGCCTCTTTGTTCGGCCGGGCGGGGGGAGCTGCCCGTCCGGCCGCCCGGGGCGCGGGGGCTGCGGCGGGGCCGCCTCCTCGCTCATTGTCTCCTTCGCGGCCGCCGTTGGGAGCTCCGAGCGTTTTTTGAATTTTGGCGCCTGGCTGCAAACTGTGAAACAACCGCCCCTGGAGCGGCTCCAGCCCCGGCTGCGGTCGCAGCCTTTCAAACCCAGCAAAGCGAGCGAATGGTTGCGAGCGCCAGGTCCTGCACTTGGGATGAACTTGAGCTCTCTCCCCACCCCAGCAAGTTGGTGGCAGAGCGCTTACAAACTCTGGTTACGTGAAGCCAGTGAAAGAATAAAGTATTTCAGGAATGCTGAAAGCCTCTGCGTGAGCGCTTTGGGGTTAGCTCATTTCTTCTCTGGTGATTTGATGGGATGCTCTGCCCAGCTGTCATGTTTGGGGAATTTCTTTTCAATCTTTTGCCTAATTTTGAGTCATAATGGAATCCAGATGTGAAACCCCACTGTTCATCAAGTTTAGCCCAAACTCAGTCAGGGTTTTTTTTTTAAAGAATGGCTTAGAAACACTGAACGGTTCACGGTCGGGGGGTTTGCTTGGTTAAGAGGTTGGGAGGTTTGGTTCTTGGGTTATTTGGTCGGGTATTTTTTCCTTCTGTTGCTACCATTTGTTTTCATATGGCTGGTATCAACTATATTGTATTCTAAATATTTAGGACCAAACAGTCCTCAGCAATAACACCTCATATTTTTTACGTTGTTAGAAGGTCCCTTTCTATATCAGGAAGCAGAACACTTGGTCACTTTCATCCTCAGAACTCTTCTCCAACTGAAACTTGTATGTTCACTTCTCCCATCTCTGCTGAAAAGAGCAGTGTGGGAGTGGAATGGAGAGGAAACCCTGAGAGGAGGAGGGGAAGTGCAAGAGCTGAGAGCCCACTAGACAGCTGTGTTTTACAAGGAGTACAATGCTTGCTTGAGTCGTGGAATTAGCATCTGTTCAAACCCTGGGATTGCCCTGATCATACAGGTTAGGGCTGAGCCACACTCACTCTTGTCATTCTTGTCTCAATATTTGGCAGAGTATTTTCATTAAGGATAGATAGATCAGTGCTACCCAAAACAATTTTATCTTCAACTCCCTCTCTGCTTTCAGAAGGTGGAAACGATTTGTTAGCCCAGACACAACCATTTAGTGTTTAACAAAGGGACAATTTAGGACTGTGCCAGCCTGAATTTACTGGGGCAGGGTGATCCCTGGGGCTACATTCCCTGGGGTTTTCAGAATGGGAAGCTGTCTGGAGCACACCAAGGCTCCTGCCTCACCCATTCCCCCTTCATTTACTCTTTGTGGGAAGCAGAGCATAGGAGACCGCTGGTGCACATCCAGGTTCCACCTTGAAACAAAGTCAGGAACTTGGATGTGCCCTGGGCTCAGTACTGGTGCTCTGGCTCAGAGGTACTTCAAGCTTATCAGACTGTCTGGATAGGATAAGGATACATTTCAGGGATGTCAGGGAACACAGACAGCAGTGATGGGCTCTGCCTGGCACGGAAGTGCTCCTCTGCTCAGGTGAATGAAGAGATGGCTTCCAGTACATAATGAAGACTTAAGGAAAATGCAGAACATCTTCTCAGTCGTTGACCAGTTTCCTGTCCTGTTGGGTGTAACCAGTTTTCTGATACTGTCTGGGATTTCATAATGACTGACATTTTCACAAGTCTGAGGATGCAGCAGTGCCGTTTCTTACCTCAACTGCTTTAGTTTCTCAGCAGCTGTTGCTGTGCCCTCATCTTTCTCAGTCTACACTTCATTACTTGTGTGTCCTTAACAGCAGGATTATTTCTGTCTTTTCTGTAGTCACCTCTGCCTCAGTTTCCTTAACTCTCTTATGAACAAACTATCAATGGTTAATCCATTGTCCCAGATATTGTCATTACAATCAGGAAGGGCCAAGGATTTGAACAAACAGAGTCACCGAATAACACAATCACAGAATAATTCTGATTGAAAAGTGCCTCTTAGATCACCAAGTCAAACTATCCACCCCACCAACAAAAAACCTAAATACCTGATTGATGGAAAACACAAACTAACCCCTTCCATGCTGCTTCTTGAGCAGGGCATGAAGCACCATGGCTACACAGTTCTTCAACACCTCTGGGGATGGGGACTCAAGCACCTCCAGTGCCCAACCACTCTTTCTAGAAAGAATTTCTTCCTAAGATCCCATCTAACTCTCCCCTGCCTCAACTTCAGACCACTGTCTCTGCTTCTGCCAGCAGTCACCAAGGAGAAGAGACCAACACCCACCTCTCTACAACCTCCCTTCAGATGGAGAGGGCAATGAGGTCCCTCCTCAGCCTCCTCTTCTCCAAACTAACTCTGTCCAGCTCCCTCAGCCTCTCCTCATACAACTGGTTCTCTAAACCTCTCACGAGCTTGGTAGTTCTGCTTTGGACCCATTCCAGCATCTCCATGTCTTTCCTATAATGAAGGGCCCAGAACTGAGCACAGTACTTGAGATAAGGCCTCACAAGGGCCAAGTACAAGGGCACAAGAGCTTCCTTTCTGCTGACCATGCTATTCCTGTTCCAGGCCAGGATCCTGTTTACCTTCTTGGCCACCTGGGCTCACTGCTGGTTCCTGTGAAGCCAAGTGTCTCCCAGCACCCCCAGGTCCTTTTCTGCTGGGCAGCTTTCAAGCCACTCGTCCAGACTCAATCCAGCCTCAGCATTCAGTGCTTAAACAACTGCTAGCAGCGACCGCGAGGCTGGAAGAAATGGTGACACCTCACCACAGGTCTCTGCTTCAGAATTTCAGCTTTGATCGAATAAAAACTGCTTCCAGCAGTGTAAGGACAGAAAGCACTAAAGTGAGTAGATAATTTATAACTGATAGGGAGAGATCTTTCTCCTCTGCTCGAGAAAGCTGGACAGAAGACATGAAAAAAAGAGCAAAGAGGAGCATAGTGCACGGTTGCGGGGATAAAGCAAACAGACAGCAAACTGTGCCTAAGTCAAGGTTTGTTGGGTGTTAATGGAGAAAAAACACCAGGCTGTACTGAGTGGAGGGTGTATTCATTTCTAATTCCAGACAGATAACGTTTGGCAGGAGCCCTGAGCAGTAATATTCCTCTGCTACAGTATTTATGAAGGCAGAATTCAACCTGTGTTGCAATGGGGGAAGCAGTAACCAAGGCCAAGCAGGAGAATTCAGGTCTGCGCTTGGAATTCTGTGATTCTGTGTAATGGTTCACTCTTTTGTTGCAGGAAGAGAAAAATTGTTCATGCTCAGGAGGGCATGGGTGGCCCTTTAAATTCTCACGCTGGAACCAGACCCTGGTCTCATGAGACCAGAAACAAATGAGAATTTTTTGAAAGGCTCTCATATTTCCCCTCCATCTCAGCAAAGGAAGAAGCTGGAGAGTGGGAGGTCACGTTTTCACTTTCCTGTGCAGTGATTTGTTCTTTCAAAAGAACCACATCTGTGACACAAGAGAGTCCCTGTCCAGAGCAGCACAGACACAGCTCCATCAGGCAGGGGCAATGTGGCAGTGTGTGACAGAAGCCACAGCCCAGCAGCCAGCAGTACCACTGGGCCTTCCCCTTGCTCCCCAGAGCTCAGTGACTCTTCCAGAGGAATAAGATGACTAATTTCTTGCTAATAAAATATCACTAAAACAGCTGAGATGGCTGGGTAGGACCAAGATAAACCGTTTCCTTCCAGTCAGGCTGCCGGCAGCCCTGGAGTCAGTGAAGATGGAGCCACAGGCGTTCATGCTGCTGTGTATGTAGATAAATAGGAAAATTACCTTAATATCAAGGACAGAGTTATTCACATCACCTTTAAAGAACTGTGGGGCAAATCACCTCAACAGTATGGTGTTTGACTTTCACATACACAGCAGAAATTCATTCCAGTTGTGCAAGATGAAAGGCTCCTCCATGGAACTGCCAGGGTAGCTGCAGGCTCTCAGAGCTCCAGGAGTTGCCACCCTCCACCTCCCACACCCCATCCCTTGGCCATTTAGCAGTCTGGAGGCGGGTGGTGGCCACTCCCGAGTGCAGCTCCTCTCTCTGAGGACAGGGGTTGTGTTATCAGCCGGCAGCAATCTCAGCCTTGCTCTGCCAACCGCTCAGCTCCAGGGCTCTGTGGGGTGGGAGGGGAGCTCCACACTCCCCCACGCCCGCCCTGCGCTGTTATGATATAAATCCTGGCACTGATCTGCAGGCTCAGGCAAACAAACCCAGTGGTTTTTTTCAAAACCATTTGGCGCCTAATTTTCAAATCCGTGAACCAACTGCTGCTGGCTGGGTGCCCGTCACCACAGAGCTATTGATATCCTTCCTCCTGCAGCTGCTGTAACCTGCTCCCAACCTCAAGGCCAGCCAGGCTGGCTCAGCCTCTGTCATAGTCTCACTGGAGATGGGTTAAGGTTTCAGTGTTATCCTGTTAAACTAACAAATCACCACACACAGAGTGTTAGGAGCTCCCTACTTAGCAAAGAAGGGCGAAACAGAGAAACAGAAACCTCTGCCCCCCCCC
>VZRI01014184.1:3864-21336 GCA_013397515.1 Upupa epops | reverse complement strand
ATGTGCACCAGGACGTGAGAAATGTTGTGCAGGGCTGGCATTGCTGTGAGTCCTTCAGACAGAGCCTGTGCCTGACGTAGGGCTTAGAGGGTAGAACGTGTGTGAGACAGGTCAATGGAGATCAAAAGCTACCCTTATGGGATGGGTCTCATTTGTGCATCTGAGGTGATTCATGAAGATGAAAGCAGCACTTCCTGCCCTTCCAGAGCACGCTTCACCCGAGATCTCAAAGTGCTCTACAAAGGATAATTGATCAAGCTTTATAACAAGCTCACGACTACATTAAGTTGACCACGAAGATCGCTCAATTAATGTCTGCATGTCTTAGGCTCCATGGAGCCACCCAGACCTGGCTTTTGTCTCCTTTCAATGCATCTGGCTCACTGGCAAACACTTTTTCAGGCCACAGCTGGTGGCAGCAGTGAAGCAGCTCTGCACGTGTGTTGGCTCTGCATGGACGGATGGCTCTGACTGACTACAAACCTACAGCAGGGACCCATTGGCTCTCCTGAATTGGTACCAGACTGTTCCAACCAGGAGAAATCCTGCCTACCCTACTCTAGTGCAGCCTGTGCCCTACGCTGTTACTTCTCTGAGGGGGTGTGGATGGGTAGGTGCAAAACTCAGCTGTTTTGGGCAGCCGAGGAGGATTTGCTTGGATGGAGTGACTGTGCAGGAGCTACAGCAAATGAGGAGAAGCTTTAGGCAGATGGAGATATTTGCAGGCAACCTCAACACTGCTTAACTCCCTTTCTGGCTGTGCCATAGCTCTGTAGGAATGAATTTGTTTCACTGTGTGTGCTGAAATCTTGCCTGCAAAGGAAGATCAGATTCAGCTGGGCCCTCCGTGGAGCAGTGTGGGTGCAGAGGTAGCATTCCCTGGTGGGTAATCTGTCTGGGTGCAGGAATTTCAGAGCTGCATCTGCTCTGACTGAACCTCAAGTGCACAGGGTTATTTATACATGTGACTCCATGGAATCCAGAGAAATAACTGGTGAGTTTGAAGTTTTGAGATTCCCAACCTGCAGGGAACTAAACAACACAGGAGCTCACTAGCTGACAGTTTCTCCTGAGCACCAGCAAGCCCAGGCCAGTTCTCCTTCAGCACGTTGGGTGGCTGCTCTGAAGGGGTCTGCAGTGCTTCCATCATAACTGACTCAGGGTTTCCTCGGTCTGTCAGGGTTTACTTGCATCCTTAATGGAGATGCTACCCCTGGCAGAACCCTCTGCCACACCATACCCAGCCCAGTGCAGATGTGTGCAACCCCTGTAGCACATGGATCTCACCTTAATGGCTGCAGGGGCTCTGGCATCCCCCGTGGTGTTTGTCTGGGAGACTGGTATGTGCAAGAACACCTTCCTGGTGCATGAGACCTGGGCTCTGGCTGCTCAGCTTCAGACAGCGGAGTCCATACAGTATCTGCTCAATAAGAAAGAAGCGGTGGATGAACCATTACAACAGTTACTGGGTTTGCATTTTAGAAAACATTTGGAGTGGAAGGGCAAGGAGGGACCTGTGCACTGGCCTCAGGTATGGAGGAAGCAGAGGCTGGTGCAGGGTTATGAGTTGTGTGAGGCCATTGGTGGTTTAAAGTGACAAGGTACTGTAAAAACCAGTAAAGAAGTCAGAGCAGCGCTGTGTCCAAGCAGGGCTGCAGCATGTGCATGGTCAGTGTCACAGAGAAGGACCACTAATAGCAGGATGCAGGGATGGCTGGAAGTGTGCATCCTCTTCTCCCTGCTGGCAAGTGATAGGACCAAAGGAAATAGCTGCAAGCTGCTCCAAGGAAGGTTTAGGCTGGATGTTGGGAATAATTTTGTCACCAAAAGGGTTAACAGACATTGGATCAGGCTGTCTAGGGCTGGGGTGGAGTCACCATTCCTGGACCTGGAGGGATTTAAAGGACATGACGCTGAGGGACATGGTTTAGTGGTGACTGGACAGTGCCAGGTGAAAAGTTTGACTTGTTGCTCTTAAAGTCTTCTTCCAATGAAAGAGATTCTGTGATTCTTCCCCACACCTGTGTTGTGCTGGTCTGAACTGGCCCGGAGGAAGCCTGTCATGTCTGTTGCAGAGCAGATATCACTACCCACCCACTCTGCCCCTCCTGCTAAGCAAATACATTTTGCTGGCAACGTCACTCAGTGGTTCTGGTTCAGTGGCCACCCCACCCAGCTTTCTAGTGGCAGGATTTGGGTCTGCAGCACTGGCTTGGGGCTAGAGTGGAGAATACCTCCATCTTATGTCTGGCAAAGAGATGGGAGTCCTTCCAGTGCAGTGACTGGGCACTTCAGGTGCAGTCTCAGGACATCTTGGCTGTATGACCAGGAAGCTGAAAGAGAAAACCCAGTGTGAAGAATCTACATTTGCTTGGGTCACCCTTGGGCACAGAGACTGCTGAGCCCTTTGCTGTTGCGCAGTCTTTACACAAATCTCTTGTGCTCTGTTTACTTTTTTTCATTCACACAGTTTTGTCCTCCCCACCCTGCACATTTCTGCTGGGGTGTCAACAAAAGGCAGCACCCTGCCCACAGCAACCGACTCCGGACCACTTTTCCTGTCAGTTCTTGCCAAATGTGCCTTTGTAGGGACGAGAGGCTTTTGCAGGGCTCTCCTGTTGGCACATGTATAGGGAGGGACCAGGGCCTCTTTAGAGCACGGATACCACCCCCACTTCTCCCTTCTCAGGAAACAGTCTCATGCTCTTGTCCCTGCAATCTTGGCTCTGTCAGTGGGTCTGCTGAGAGAACTCACTTTGCGAAGTTTCTCCTCTTTGTAGTCACATCATCTTCCTCAACCCTTGCATCATCTCTTCGAACAGGCTGAGGGACATGGGATGACAGGGCAGGGCCTGAAGCTGCTAGGGGAGTGTTAGGTTGGATGTTAGGAAGCCCTTCCTCCCAGAAGGGGGGATCAGAGCCTGGAATGGACTGCCCAGGGCAGTGGGGGAGTCCCTGTGTCTGGAGGTGTTGAAGAACAGCCTGGCTGTTGCCCTTAGAGCCCTGGTCGGGCTGCTGGGGTGATGTTAGGTCCTGGGCTGGATGAGCTCAGAGGGCTTTTCTAGCCCAAATCATTCTGGGATTCTGTGATCATTCATACTGTTTTTCTGTCTTCCTTTAGCCTAAGGACCTTTGCGGCCAGTGGCTGCTCCCTGCCCTGCCAGAGGTCACAGATCTGTCCTGCACCCTGCTGATGTCCCACGGACAACGTGTGGGCAGATCATCCATCCATGTGGGTGAGGAGTGGGAAATGGGAGAACCCCAAGCCTTTGCTGAACATGCAGTGTCATGACATCAGCCACGTGAAAATGCTTTGTAGTTGTCTGGAGGCCCAGGGTGCCAGTGGAGAGCACAGCTGAGACCAGCTCATGTGCAGCTGCTCCCTGGAATGGAGTTACTGGAGAAGTGGAGGGGAGCCTCTGTGCTGGGAAGCCTTTCTTGCCTCCACTTCCCAGTCAGAGTCATCCTGGGGTGTGTAAGAGACATGCCCCTTGCTTAGTGAGACCAGGTCAGCTCAGGTAAAATGCATGGGTCACCTTGAGGCTGCAAGAAATCCTGTGCCAGAGTGGTGAAGGATCCTTCAGGAAGGCACTCTGCAGCTTGGGGCATGCTTTGGAGCAGAGCTCTTCCCAATTCAGAATGGTCTGACCAGGTAAAGGACAGCCATGGAAGGCCAAGCACCTGCTAGTCTGGAAATGAGAGCCAGCTCTGAACCTGCTTCTGAACCTCAAGGTCCTCATAGGCTCCACTGAGATGCCAGTCTGGGCTTCTGCCTCTCTCCATGAGGCTCCTCATGGCTGAGACATCCCAAGGCCCCACCAGCACAGACTGACACATGGGCTGGGCTCATCGGACTCTGCTGCAGCTGCACCAGCCAGCCTTCCCCTGTGCTCCAACAAGAGCCTGGGGCCAATCATTTGTGTCTCTGTGGCATTTGGTTTTGGCAAACACTGGCCACATTTTGCAGGGCTGCAGAACACTGTTGCTTTGCCCAAAGTGGCTAATTCTAAGGGAAATCTGTAGGGCTGTGAATGGCCTTCCTTACCTCCTAACGGTGCACCCTTTCCATCGCCAGCAGTGGCAGCAGGTAGGAAGGGAAGTCACAGGGCTCCCACTGAGGGGTGGGACAGGGAAGCAGCAGAGGACACCAGTACAGTGGCTGCAGGGGAAAGGGAGGTTCTCATCAGTGTGGCTGCCTACAAGAAGGCAGGAAATTTTGTTCTCACTGACAGAATAGGGGTTGTTCACCTTAATCATTCTGGGATATAAGCAACTTCACGGGGAGGAAACCCAAAGCTGAGACACCTGCCACTGCAGGCATGGACACAAAATGAAGACATTGCATTGCATGGCAACAGAGCTGAAGCGACTGAATGCAAAGTCCAAGCTTTGTAAGGCTGGTTCCACCCCAGAAGGGTTAAACCCATTTCTTTGGCAGTAAGGAGCCCTGTCTGAGCCAGCAGCTGCAGAGCTTCCTCTGCTCAGGCAGACTGACACAGTTGGACTGGCCAGGTGGACAAAAATCGTCACAGGGCAGAAGCCCCTAGGAACAGGCAGGGGTTGTTTTCCTTTTTTTTCTGGAGCAGGTGGACTTGGGAACAGATGTCAGACTGTGCCAGCGGGTGCTGTGAAAGAAGCCTTGGCACAAAGAAGCCTTCCCTCTTCACTGGTCTTCCAGTAGCGATGGGAACGGCTGCAAGGAAACCCACCTTTCCTCTCTCTGGATGGCAGCTCGCATGGCTTCTGTGTGCTCCAGAGGCAAGACCATGGCTCTAGTGGAGCCACTGGTGCCCCTGTATATGGGGAGATGTAGGGGGATTTCCCCACTGTTTCCTAGCTATGCCTGTTGCTTTCTGCTACGAAAAGTCTTTCAAGTTATGAGATACCTCAGGGGAATGTTGTCTGGACTCTAGTTTTACTGACCAAGACCAGAGCTTTCTTTAAAATCAGGTTCAAGCTACTGCAGCCGGAAGAGCCAAGGGACACAGTGTGATAACTATCCTATGCTGTGCAGAGCAGTGCTCTTCTTGAAAACAGAATTAAACCCAACTGATAAGCCCCTGCCAGGGAAACCGGTTAATCTGAGTGCCTGCCAGCAGGGCTTAAACGTGATGTGAGAGACAGTGAGCAATGTGGTAGCTGCCCAGCAGCCAGGGGTCAGCCTGGCTGGTCAGGGACTTCTGCAGGGTGTCCTCTGTGTGAGCCCTGCTGGGCAAAGGCTATGCAGGAGACAGAAGTGTCTGGGGCAGCAGAGTCTCTCCAGTGGGTAAGGGTTTATCAAAACAGACAGCAGCAGTGACTCCACAGCCTTCACTTCCCTCCCAAGAAGCTTAAGCAAGAAAGGACCAACTTGGTTTGACTTTCTGGACAGATCCATTCCACAACTGGGACACCCTCAACTCCAGCACAAACAGAGGCTGGATGGACCCTTCCATAGCTCTCTGTGGCTCCCTCAGAGGACCAGGATGGAGCATTGGTGGCTGCTGCCCCAGCAGTAGTGGCTGTGAGAGTGACCTTTGTCACCATCACAAGTTTGTGTCTAACAGCCACAGCCACTTCTTAGCTGGCAGAGAAAGATGATTGTCCCTCCTGCTGTCCCCACATCCTCTTTTTTGGAGCCCTCTTGGTGTGTGGAGGTGTTTCCATTCTTGGCTGGGAGGGCCTCTATTGCAGAAATACTGCGTACAATGAACCCTGTGTGGGGATTTTTTTCTGCCTGTGAGTAATTATTTCCTGGAAGACATTCTGTGTCCATCACTTGGGGGAAACACCCTGGATGAACATATGAAGCTGAGCCAGTGAAGTCCGGAGCAGACCTCGGTGCAGAACCAGACAGCCCCGAGCCTTGCAGAAGCAAGTGAGGCTTTTCAGAATTGGAAGTCCAGGAGCCTCCAGCAGGAAAGCCAGGATGCACTGGGGAAGGGACACTTCCAGAAGAAACCAGTGCTCTCAGAGGAATAAGGGCTCAGCTCCAAGGGAACGTTTCTGGCTACCTGTGGGAAAGGTGCTGCAGCACTCCCCCACTGCCTGCCGGGTTAGTTTTGCTAATTAACATGAGAAGGTAGACTCTGAATTTCAAGTAGCCTGTATTTAGGCAGTGAGGTTGAACCTGTCTCTTCCTTGCACTCCCCACCTCTGCAGAGGGATTTGGACAGGCTGGAGCAATGGGCTGGGGCCAATGGGTTGAGGCTTAACAAGGCCAAGTGCTGGGTCACGCACTTCGATCACAACAACCCCCAGCAGCTACAGGCTTGAGGAAAAGTGGCTGGAGAGCTGCCTGATGGAAAAGGACNAGGCTGAGAGGAGACCTTACTGCTCTCTACAGCTACCTGAAAGGAGGTTGTATCAAGGCTAATGCTGGTCTCTTCTCCCAAATTCCTAATGATAGGACAAGGGAAAATGGCCTTAAGTTGCATCAGGGGAGGTTTAGATTGGGTCTTAGGAAGAAATTCCTTCCTGAGAGAGTGACTGGGAGCTGGAACAGGCTATCCAGGGAGGTGGTGGAATTACCATCCCTGGAGGTGTTTAAAAACCGAGTAACTAGAGCCCTTGATACCATGGTCTAGGGGTTGGGGAGCTGTTGGGATGAGGGCTGTACTTGGTGATCCTGGAGGTCCCTACCAACCTCCCCAGGGTCAGCTGACTCACAGGGTTGGTGCTAAAAGACAGCTGTCAGAAAAGCATGGCTGGAGCTTGGTGCTCCCAGACCAGGCAGCAGAATGCAGCAGCATTCTCCTCCTGCTTAGCTCAGGGCCGCAATGCTGGTCATAAGAGAAAGAACAGGTGGAATCCTCAACTTCTGCTCACCCAGGGCTGATGTAAGGAACGAACTCAAAACAACTCCAGGGCAGCGACAGGAGAGATGACAGGACCTTTTCCACTTGGGGTGTGTGGCAGCTCCTCCTGCGAGAGAACCAGAGCTTGTGGACAGGAGGACCGTCAGCTGCCCCCTGTGATAATTGTCTTTATCAGAGATGATGCCAGCCCCGGGTTGACTTTAGATGTGCAGACATTCCTCATCTTCCTTGGCTTGACTTTGGGAAACGTGAGAATGAAGCAGATGGGGGGGGTTCCTATTGTCTGGTTCATAGCCACAGTCATCCAGCAGCTGCCTGGCCGTGCTCTGCCCTCCTGTGGAGAAAAGCACAGGGGCCGGAGCTGGGGGACTGAGGGGAGGACATTGCTCTCTGCTTCAGCTTGGAACTGGGCGGCAGAGCCCGGAGACACTGGGTGTTAGCTGGAACAACGGAGCCGGTACCGCAGGGATGAGCCCTGAGTAGCTGTGGGCTCTGACAGCTACGTGTGCAATCCTGTAGTTTATTTAAAACACCAAGACATTACAATTTCCAATGAAATTCCTATGTTCAATGCAGTGTTCACAGCGGAACTGCCGCTGAAGGCAGAGAACGGCCCCGCGGGCTGAACGTCCCAGCGCTTGTCCTGAGGCGATGACTGGTGCGGGGAGGAGAGCCCAGACCTTCACTGCAACAGGGTCGGTTCATCTGTCTCTCAAAGTAGCCAAAACCATGGGCCAGCCGTGGGAGCAGAGGGCGAGTAGAGTCGGTTTGGGCTAAGAACCGGTGCGGGTTCGCCTCAACTCTCCAGCTCTGGCCGGACTCGCAGCGCCGCTCCCCTAACAGTACTGGGTTCTCGGCACCAGCCCAACGCGTGACCTGTCGGACGCGGCTCAGGGTCCCGCACAGAACCCCCTCCTCCGCGGCTGAGAAGCAACAGGCTGCAGCGCCGAGGCCCCCACTGCGTTCAGCCAGGCCCTTAGCGGTGCCGCCGCATCCCCAGCGAAAGCCCCAGCCCTCCCGCAGGGGGCGCCCTGCTCCTCCCGCCAAAGCGGTCCCGGCGCGGGACAGAGCGGCCCGGAAGAGGCGCCGTCCCGGCGTTCCCCGCGCGCGACCTCCTTCCGGTGCGGCGACACCAACAGGGCGGCAGGTGAGGCCGGGGCTGGGGCGGTATCCGCGTCCATCTGCTCCTTCCCTTCATCTTCCCCCGCCTATCTTCGCCTCCCTCCGCGCTCGCTTCTCTCCCGCATCCTGTCCCCGCGCTCCTCCGCTGACCACTCTCTCCCGCAGCCATGGCGATCCGCTACCCCATGGCCGTGGGCCTCAACAAGGGCTACAAGGTGACCAAGAACGTGACGAAGCCCAGGCAGTGCCGCCGCCGTGGGGTGAGTACAGACCAACTCCCGGGGGGGGCTCCGCAGCCTCTAGGGAGAGGCGTAGCGCTGCAGCTCGGCTGTGCGGGGTAGGCGGGAAGGCTCGGAAGCAGCACCCAGCGGGGCTGGAGGGGAGCGCTTGGACGGCTGCTGTAAAATGCGCCTGGTCCAGGGACCCCGCCCCAGCAGGCCGTGGTGTGGCCTCTCAGGGCCTGAAGGGACAGGCGCCTGTAAGAAGGATGGGGGATACTTTTCAGCAGGGCTGCTGTGACAGGAGCAGAGTTGATGGTTAAACTAGAAGAGGGAAATTCAGACTGGAGAGGGGGAAGGTTGTTCAGATTGGTGGGAGAAGCGCCATCCTAGGTCAGATCATACCTTGCATTCTGCACTAGTTGAGGATGTGAGACAGGGACTGGAGACGCTCTGAAGGTCTCTTCTCCCCAAACCAGCCTGTGAGTTGATGACCTAAGGGATTGTACATGTTTGATCTTTGCAGAGCTTCTGCACTCATGGGTTGGAGGGACACTGTCTGTCCCTGAACTGTGGAGAAACCCTCACAGAAACGGGTAGTGTTTGTGGGTTGAGGAGGTGACGGGTGCTGTCCTATGGTTTAAACTGTGGAAAGTGCCCAGTGCAGGGCGTGGAGTGAAACAGCCGGTTGTAGGAACTGGCAGCGAAACAGGAGGTGATGGAATGGCTGGGCAGATGTGTTTCAGCCAGAGCTTAAGTTGAATTAGCAGTTTGTCTAAAGCTTAACTCTTGCCAACAGCTCAGCCTCCCTGACTGGCTCACTCCTTCCTCTCTAGTGAGAAGAGTGTGGGAATGGGAGGAGTAAACAAACTCACAGATCCAAACGAGCCCAGCACCAGCTGCTTTGGAGCTCAGGCTCAGCCAAGCACAGTGCACAGCAACACAGTCAGTAGGCTGGGTGGGGTGAGTGCCCAAGGCCCTTCTGGTGCTGCTGCTTCTAAAACTGCTGGAGCAGGTGCCAGTCCCAGGGCTGTGGCAAACCTGAGGGTCAGGATCATCCACCTGTGAGGCAGGGGCCAGGGATCACCTTCCCTTGGGCTGTCCTGGTAGTGTGAGCTGGTGTTGAAGGTTCACCCCACAGCCCATTGTGCTCCAGGCTGGGTCAGTCCACAGCTGCTGTCACGGTGATCCATTCATTCTGTTTTCCTCTGTCCTGTTCCTGCAGCGCCTGACCAAACACACCAAGTTTGTGCGTGACATGATCAGGGAGGTCTGTGGCTTCGCCCCCTACGAGCGACGCGCTATGGAATTGCTGAAGGTTTCCAAAGATAAACGGGCTCTGAAGTTCATCAAGAAACGGGTGGGTCAAGCTGACACCTCAGTGGGGATGGCAGGAACTGCTGGAGTGAACGTCCTGTCCTGCCCTTCCCCAGTGATCGCTGGGCTTTTAATGAATTATCTTAGGGTTTTTGTTGTTTGGGAAGTTGTTGGTTTAATCTGAGGGAAGGGCGATGGGTGAGAGAGTGGGATGGGTGAGAGAATAGGAGCTGGATGTGGAAGTACTTGGCCAAAGAGGTTCTGAGCTGCAGGAGACTGCTTTGTTGCTTCTGCACCATTTGTCAGCCGGGGGGGAAGGAGGACAGTGGCCCTGGCAGGGGTTGTGCAGCAGTAACCGGGTAGCTTGAAATAGGGTTTCCTGAGGGCAGCTGAGAACAGCTTCTGCCTTGTCCCAGGCAGACGTGAGGTGCTGCCCTGGCAGGTGGTGCCTGGTGTGTGTTTTCCAGGGCCTGTCATCCTGCCTGTTTGGTTAAACTAGAAAGGACAGGGAGCTGTTAGAGCAGGGACAGAGGAGACCCCAAAAATGCTGCTCTGAGGGTGAAACCCTCTGCTGTGGGACAGTGTGGGAGTTAAGCTGGAGAAGAGAAGCTCCAGGGAGACTTTAGTGCAGTCTTTCAGGGCTGAAAGGGGCCGATGAGAAAGATGGCGATGAAGCAGGGACTGCTGTGACAGAACCAGGGGTGGTGGTTAAAGAGGGAGTTCAGATTGGAGAGAAGGAAGAAACTTTTGATGCTGAGGGGGGTGAGAGCCTGGCCTAAGTTGCCCAGAGAGGTGAGAGAAGCCCTATCCCTGGAACTGTCCCAAGTCAGATTGAACCTTGGGGCACTGGGCAGCCTCCTGTGGCTGAGGATGTCCCCGCCAAGGGCAGGGGGTTGGATGAGCGTTAGGTGACCCAAATCAATCTGTGATTCTAAGTTGGGGCTCTGCACTGGACTGGACACTGATGACACTGCTCTTTTCTCTGCAGGTTGGGACTCACATTCGGGCCAAGCGGAAGAGGGAAGAACTCAGCAATGTCCTGGCGGCCATGAGGAAGGCTGCTGCCAAGAAGGATTGAGCTGTGCAGCCTGTACCTCAATAAACTGTTTCTCACAAAACGATAGCAGTGACTGGGTGGTTCGGGGGGGTGGGGGGGATGGGGCTGACAGTACAGTAGTCCAGAGCTTGCAGCACTGCCTCCTGCAACTGGAGCTGGTACTGGAGTTGCTGGCTGTGGCCTGTCCTGTATTCTGGGGTGGTCGCTGTGGTAGCCCCTGCAGTGGCTCAGCCTGTGAAGGCTGAACTGCCTCCATGTCTGGCTCTGTCTGCAAACCTCCTTGATGGTGGTAGAAGGCAGTGGCTGAAACCTGCTGTGGAACACTGCAACAGCTTTTTCCTTGCCCAGGGCACTGCACTGCGTTCTTTGTGCAGCTGTTCTCACTCTGGAGTTGTCCCTGCTCTCTACCCCTGTGCCCCCTGGCTGCAGTGTCACCAGATCACAGAATCAGTTACCTTGGAAAAGCCCTTTATGAGCGAGTCCAACCCTGAACCCAGCAGACCCAACCCCTCTTGAGCTCCAGGGAGTGTTCCAGCCAGGGATGGTGCCTGTTCTAAGACCCAAGGGCCATTTCCAGGAAGACTTTCCTAATGTCCAACCACAATGCCTCCCTCAGAGAACTAGTTGTGAATTTCAGAGGGATGGTGATTCTCTACTCGAGCTGCTTTGCTGGGAGCAGGACAAGTGCTGCTTCTCCCACAGAGAAGTTACAGTTCAGCTGCCTGTAACTGCTCTTCTATTTAAGTCTGCTGTAAGACAAAGCACTGGGGTTCTTCAGCCCAAGCCTGCATTTGCTGAGGGAGAGCCTGGAGCCAGCAGCTCTGCTCAGTACTACTAGGCCTTCAGCTTCCCCTGCAGCCCAGCACAGGCTGTGTAAAGCTGAGACAGGAGGAAGCTTCCCAGAGCACCAGCACAAGATGGCTGTGAACCAGCCCAGCTCTGCAGCTGAATGGTTTTTCCATACTAACACAGAATTAATAACTGAAGAATCTTTAATTGGAGGTCATGAGGCTGCTCTGCAGAGGGTGACTGACACCGTGCACAGGCCTGAGGTAAAATTTCACAATTTTATTGGAAATACTTAGCGTAGATCACAGTTCAGTATTAAAGAGTGGGAAATACTTTACTCTAGCAAAGCCATCGTTCACATCCGCAGCTGCGCAGCAGCAATACCTCCGTGTCTTGCTCCAGCACTGCCCCCAGGACACCCATCTCTGGGCAGGGGCTGTACGTGAAGGGACAGACCTTCCAGCCGTCAGGTCGTTGAGTGTCATCCTCCCGCTGAATCCAGCTTGGGGAAGGCTATGTCAAAGACTTCCTTGTAGTGCTCCACGAAATGCACTTCCAGGCCTTCGGTGATGAACCCAGCGAGGTCGTAATAATCCTTCTTATTCTCCGATGGCAGAATGATGCAGGTGACACCAGCCCTCTTTGCCTGGGGGGAAACAAAAGTGTGAAGCCTGTGGACTCCCAGAGGTCCACTACTACTGAGAACACTGTTGGTCATTTTGGAAGGCAAGAAAAGGAGCCCCTTTGGAGTGCAGACAGTTCTGTGGAGAGCAGAGACCATAGAAGCTGGACTTGATGAGAGGTCTTTTCCAGCCTCGGTGATGCTGTGACTTTATTTACAGGTGTCACTAGGGATGGGACAGGTTCTAGATCTCCCCAAGCCCACAGAACACATCCTCCAGCCCCAGGGATGGTTTAGCAGGATGTGGTTTAGCTGGACAGTGTCAGCCCCGGGGGGATCTTCCGAACAATCTGTTCTGTCCTACAGAGTTCAGAAGGCTGCTGCAGTGTGGGCAAGGCTAAGCCCCAGGACCAAAGGAAGAAGTAGAAACAGCTTATGAGACCCATCCACCACATCAGCAGTTGTGATCCAGGCAGTGCTCTAGAGGATCTTGAGGGACAGACACAGATGGGAAGCCCCAGATCAAAGTGCTACTGAAAGAGCTCTTAATCCTTAGAAAGGAATCCCAGAATGACTGAGGCTGGAAAAGCCCTCTGAGCTCATCCAGCCCAGCGTGGGAATTAACACCACCTCTGCAGCCACACCAGGGCTCTAAGCGCCACAGCCAGACTGTCCTTCAACACCTCCAGGGATGGGGACTCCCCAACTGCCCTGGGCAGTCCAGTCCAGGTTCTGATCCCCCTTTCCATGAGGAAGAGCCTGGAGATCAGGATGAGCAAAGACAGCAAAGAAAGTTCACAGGCAAAAACTCTCTCATGGCAGGATCCACCACTGGCTGTGCCAGTCACTGCTGAGCCCAGTGCAGGGCTGCCCCCACAGCTGAAGCACAGAGAAGGACCAAGTTCTTACCGCGATCGTCTTCTCCTTGATTCCACCAACGGGAAGAATTTTTCCAGTTAACGATACCTCTCCAGTCATGGCCACGTTCTGCCTGACTGGGCAGTCCATGGCCAGCGAGAGCAGAGCTGTCACTATTGTACAGCCAGCGCTCGGCCCGTCCTTTGGGGTCGCTCCCTGGTGAAATAAAACAGCACAACCCAGTTGGCTCTCAGGATAAGGAGAAAACCAGACCACAAGCTCCTGATCTCTGTTTGAACACGGTGGTCTCACAAAGGTCATTCAGTTTAGACAACCCAAGAAATCACAGGCCCTAGGCTACTGACAGTCTGTTGATCAAACAGACCTCTGAGGCTGAGAGCACAAGACCTGAATGTTGGAGAGGAAGCACAGTTACATCTGCTGCTTTCTGCTCCTCCAGGAAAAGAGCTCAGAGATAACAACCACAGCTACTTGGCAGAACAAGCTGTAACAAGGTGACTGGACATAGCTGAGAAGCAAAGCCTGTACATAATCACTGTACAAGGCTGGGCTTCATGATCTTAGGGTCTTTTTCTGCCTGAATCCCAGAATGATTGAGGCAGGAAAACCCCTTTGAGCTCATCCAGGGAACTAAGGGCCACAGCCAGGCTGTTGAATCACCTCCAGAGATGGGGACTCCACAACTGCCCTGGGCAGTCCAGTCCAGGCTATGATCCCCCTTTCTGTGAGAAGGGCTTCCTAACATCCAACCTAACCCTCCCCTGGCAGCTTCAGGCCCTGCCCTCTCATCCTGGTGCTGGGTGCCTGGGAGAAGAGCCCAACCCCACCTGTCTACAACCTCCCTTCAGAGAGTTGGAGAGAAGATGATCCCCTCTGAGTCTCCTCTTCTCCAGGCTAACCTCCCCCATCAGCTCCTCAGCCTCTCCGCATCAGACTCTCTCCAGTCCCTTCCTTCCAGCTACTCTGATCCCACTCCAGCCCCTCAATCTCTTTCTTGAAGTGAGGGGCCCAGAATTGCCCTCAGGACTCAAGGGGAGGCCTCCCCAGTGCCCAGTACAGGGGGAGCTAGTCCCTAGTCCCACTGTCCCACTAAGTCTGTGAGCCTGTGAACCGTTCTGTTTACCTCTGGCACGTGCAGGTGGATGTGTGAGGACATGAGAAAATCATTGCTGGGGTCTCTCTGCATTAGAAAGGCTCTTGCAAATGTGTAGGCGATTTTGGCACTCTCCTTCATGACATCTCCCAGTTGCCCTGTGACTTCGAGGGACCCATCCTTGTTCTCCTTGTCTTTGGGTCGCCTCAGGGAGGTCTCAACAAACAGAGTAGAACCTCCTAAGAAGGGAAAGGAAAACAACACCCTGAGAAAAGTCAAAGGAAAATCGAACAACGAGGTTCTGGTGCTGCAGAAGTGATGTCACACAATGGGAAGGGGGCTTCTCTGACAAGATGCCTGCTCTTGGCTGGAGAACCGCTGAACCCGCTTTCTGAACCCCTCTGGGAAGGCCAGTCCCCCCCATGTACTGCTGCTACTTTACATTCCACCAGCCCCTCTTTAGTGGGAATAGGGATTCAGGCTCTTCATAGCCAGAAGTTGGATGAGCTCAGACCATAGCACTTGGACAGCTTTCCAGTGTCTCCTCTACCACACTGATCACTTTCTTCTTAATGACTTCAGTTCTACCCAAGGTCAATCACAGTCTGCAGGGCTCCTATCCACCCTTTGCCAGGTGCTCTTTGCACACTGGGGTGCCCATGAGCCTCCAAATCAGGATGGGAGTGACCCACTGCACAGGAACATCTGGCAGCACTGGCAAACCTGCCCCTGCCCTGCACTTCCAAAACCAGATCAGCAGTGGGACTTCACTGAGGAGACAGCACATGCCCTGCCAGTGCAGCACCTCCTGCTCCTCAGGATGCAGGGAAAGTCTTGTCCTCTCTGAAGAGGCCTCTGGCTTGGTCACTGCTAGGTCACTGTCCTAATGTCCCACATTCATACAAGACACGAGCTTCAGGAGAAAACATGCAGGGCTAAGGTTGAACCGAGCCTGGGAAAGGGGTTGAGGCCCCCTCCAGAGGGACAAAGGGCAGACAATCAGGATTTGTGTTAGAAGGGACCTTTAAAGGAAGTTCCAAGTAGCCAGGATGTAAACGGCCACAGAAGTTAATTTTACCGGTACCAGTACAGGAACTTCACTGGCCACAGTCAGGAAAACCCAGGCTGACTATCACAGCCATTTTTAGAGTCATTTTTCCTCACCCATTGCTGTCCAGGCCAGACCCATCACCACTCCTGGAGGGGTGGTCTCATACATGCGATCCACTGTGAAGATGGGCTTTCCTACAAAGTCCTGCAGGTTCTCGGGTGTCACCTGCACCATCTCTGCTTCTCCACTCACAATTTTATAGGCAGATTTCCTCAGCACCTGAGGGAGACAGCAGTTTGTTTCTGTAAAAGCAGCTCAGGAGGCTGAAGTGCAGTGCTCACAGTTCCACACCACCTTCCCTCACCTTTTCCACTTGTTTCTGCAGGTTCCTCACGCCACTCTCTCTGCAGTACTGCTTGATGAGGACAGTCAGCACATCTGACGTGATCTTGGCTTTGTTTTCATCCAGGCCACACAGAACTCGTGCCTGAGGGACCAGGTACCTCTGAAAGACAGAATCACCCACAGCCTTTGGTCAGTGTTTGCAACACAAGCCTGGTGCTCCCAATCCACTCAGCGTCATTCTGCTCTTGGCTCAGAGCCACCCTCCAGAACCCACAGCCTGCAGAACCCTGGAGTCACTTCAACCAGCTGTTCACATCAGAGGAATCCCGTCTGGAATACCCTGGGCCTGCCTTAGGGGCTGAGAAGTGAGGTAGACACATGGATGATTCCTTTTCTGTGATGAGAGACTGCCAATGCCCAGATTCTTGTGGGGGAGGGTGAAGAAAAATACTGCCCTGGCTCTTCTCCCAGAAGAAAGCAACCTTGAGAGGGAGAGTCTGGACTGGATAACAGTTGTCTGCTTCAGGGAGGAAGCTGTTGAAGCAGCAGCACAGTACAAAAGAGAGGCTGCTTGCAGAGACCTCTGGGGAAAAAGAGTCTGTGCTGTCTCTCTGCAAACTCTCCTTCTGTCTCTGCCTGTAGACAGGCTGCTGCAGACAATCCCTGCACTGGAAGATGGTTCTCTAGGTTTGGGAGGCCTTTTCTTTGTTAAGTACTTCCTCGCTGCTTTTGGGTTTTCTGTTGGGGTGCTTTTGGTCAGAGGAGTTCTCCTTTACGGGTTAGGCGATCTTATCCCTACACTGTGTAAAGACAGACAATAGACTGTGCTCCCAGCTGATGGCCCCGCTCGTTGGACTGGGTCACAGAACTCTCAAAGCACTGACTTCCCTGGGCACAGCTGGATGTCAGCAACCAACTCTGCATCTGCCCAAACCAGTGTCTCTGTTGCAATTCCCAGCGCAGCAGTAGTTTCTCTTACCTCTGCAATTGCGAGTTTCTCCTCCGCTACGTATCCCGACACATTGATCACCTCCATCCTGTCCCGCAGCGGCTCTGGAATGGTTTCTGTCACATTGGCAGTGCAAATGAAAAGTACCTGGAAGTAGCACAACAGCTGTCAAGCATTTCCTTTCACCTGCTGGTTTACTCCAGGCTTCTCTGTCTGAAGGGCTCGAACAAGATCTTCTCTGGGAGTTTCTATTACAGGGGAAGTTCTGGAATTTGAGCTGTGTAGCAGGATGCTCCACAAATAAACTTCCAGCACAAACTGGGAAACTGGAACGGTTTGATCTGGACCAGGACACTACTTCCTGGGAGAGAGTGGGATCTCACTTCTAAGCTATGAAACCAACGCAGAAGGGACCAAACGATGCTTCAGCCGTTTCTCCAGTCCATCCATTCTGCAGCTGCCATACACAGGGACAGTGTGTGAAGACAACCAGTTCCCAAAGCTTGGCATGAGGCCACCTCACACAAGAGCAGCTCCGCTGAACAGCTCCTGCCTTTGTTAGCTGAGGCCACACACTTCCGTGTCCCCAGCTCCACACAGGGTTAGGGCTCCAGGACACCTGTGAGGGCCATCCTGTTCTAAGCTCCTGCAGCGACAGCCCTGTACCCCTCCTGTCTCCATCCCATCTGTCTGACTTCCCAACTCAGCAACATGGTAGTGTGCTCCTTTGGCCGGGAGTGCTCCACATGCAGTTAGCGCAGTGCAGCTCCACAAGCTCTGTGGAAGAGAAATACCTTGGACAAATCCACAGGGACATCGAGGTAATGATCCAAGAAGTTAGAGTTCTGCTCTGGGTCCAAGAGCTCCAGAAGTGCCGAGGATGGATCTCCCTGGTAGCCTCTTCCTATTTTATCCACCTATGGGAGAAAAACCTTAAATGCCCTATGAGGTTTCTCACCACAGTCAATCCTCACGCAATGATTCTTTTACAACTTCATCTGCAATCCATCAGGGGATCACTGTGGAACAGTCAGTTCTCTGTCCACTGTCTCATCTTGTGACACACCTGACAGCACACAGGACCTTGAGAGTGCTGGAGAACAGTGCTAGGAATCACAGAATCCCAGAATGATAGAGGCTGAAAAAGTCCTCTGAGCTCATCCAGCCCAGCCCAGCACTTAACAACATCCCAGCAGCCACACCAGGGAACTAAGGGCCACAACCAGGCTGTCC
>VZRI01014183.1:30734-49514 GCA_013397515.1 Upupa epops | reverse complement strand
GAACTGAGGTGAGGCTAACAGGTCTATAGTTACCTGGATCATCCTTCTGACCCTTCTTGTAAATGGGGATCACATTCACCAACTTCCAATCATCTGGGACCTCACCTGTCATCCACGACTTCTGATAAATTATGGAGAGCAGTTTAGCAAGCTCATCTGCCAGCTCTCATCACTCTGGGTTGAATCCCATCCGGTCCCATGGACCTGTGGGGATCCAAATGGATCAGTAGGTCTCTAGCTAGTACCACTTGGATAACAGGGGAACTACACTGTACCCTATCCCCATCTACTAGTTTAGATAAGTAATCGTCCTGAAGACAGTCTACCCTGCTGTTGAAGACAGAGGCAAAAGAGGCATTAAGTACCTCTGCCTTATCCTCATCTCTAGTTACTAAATCTCCCTCCATGTCCAGTAAGGAGTGGGGGTTATTACTATCCCTCTTTTTTTCATTGATATGTTTGTAAAAGCTCTTCATATTATCCTTAACAGTAGCTGCCAGCCTGAGTTTGAGTTAGGCTTTAGCCTCCCTGATTTTCCTCCTACACAACCTGACAATTCCTCAATACATGACTTGATTGACCTCGCCCTTTTTCCAGAGGTGGTTCATCCTCTTTTTCTCTCTTAGTTTTTTCAAAATTTCCTTACTCATCCAGGCTGGTCTTTTTCCCCTACGGCTCATCTTGCAACACACAGGGATGGCCTGGTTTTGTGCCTTCAATAATACATTACTGAAGTATACCCAGCTCTCCTGAACCTCCTTCTTGTAAAGGGCTGCCTCCTAAGGAACTTTCCTAATCAATTCCTTAAAGAAACTGAAATCTGCCCTGAGGAAATCCAGTTTAGATGTTTTGTTAAGCCCTCTTTTAGATCTACTCTTAATGGAAAACTTAATCATTTCATGATCACTGCCTCTCAGGCAGCCTCTGACAAGCAGATCAGCCATCAGGTCTACCCTATCTGCAAACAGCAAATCAAGAAAAGCCTCACCCCTGGTAGGCTCACTGTCCAATTGTGACAAAAAACAGTCCTCAATACACTCTACAAACCTTCTAGATCATCCAAATCAGTAATATTTTTTAATCTCTCAGTGTTTGTGCTGGTAATCAACTGGGCCTTTCTTAGGAATGCATCTGCTGCTGGTTTTGGTCCTTTCCATCCTTGTCCTCTTGTAAATGCTTGTCCCCATGCAGATCCCAGTCATGAACATGGTCAGTTATCTATGGACTTTCATTTTGGGTATGTATTAGCAGTGACTGAACATAGTTTTGAGTTCAGTTGTTATGTTACGGTTTGAGAATCGAGGTTTTGGTTGGAACAGCCTTTTAGCCATTTTCCTTCATGCAGCAGTGTTCTTCCCCTGTTTCTCCTTCTGGCCAAGATTACAGGAGAGCTGGTTGTCTCTACAGCCACATAGTAGTTTGAGCTTCCCCCGACGGCCTCTGTTTTTGTGTATCACGCTGGTCATTTTATTTGAACAGTTGGACTGATTTGACTTATAAATGCAGGAGTTGCTGTAATGAATTCATGAAATATGCATATGGTGGACTAAAGGAAGCTATCAAGCCTCATACATTTTGCATGGCACTCTCTCACATATCCTTCCTCCTATTCGGGTCTCCTCCCTCCTGGATCAGGTAGCTTAGTGCAGAAGAGTCTCGGACTTTCAGTAAATGCAGATGAAAAGGCTCTGCAGGAGCCTTGTTGTTGAAAAGCTGATTTGTATTTTGACATGCAGGTGCCAAGCAGGATTTATTCCAAAATTGTGAAGCTCCAAAACCATAACAATAAAATAAAATGAACACTGGATGTAAGGGTTGCAGAAGGTGGCTGGGGTGTAGAGAATATCCTAGCAGATGAAGGGCATGATATTTTGTTCAAGGCCTACTTGCACAACCCAGCCTACGGCTCCAGAGGCAGTGTCCTTAACGCCTTCTGGAATAACAAGAATGAGGATGATAGGCAAGACGTGCTGACCACAGAATGGGGAGGAGAGACTGAAGTAGAGGCACATGCTGATCTGCATATAACCATTCATGTGGCAGTAAACACACGTGGTCAAGTTAATTTAGCCAATAGTAGTTTTGCTTATGCTGTGTGAACCCTGTAAAACCCTATAAAAGCGCACTGATTTTTTGGAATGGGCTACCCACAGAGGTGGTTGAGTCACTGTCTCTGGAGGTGTTCAAGGATAGGCTGGATGAAGTGCTGAGTGGCATGATCTAGATGTCAGATGTTTAGGTTCACTTGGTTGGTTTTAGGTTGGACTGGATAATCTTTAAGGTCTTTTCCAGCCTCATCATTACTGTGATACTGTGATTCAGGCAATAAACAAAGTTCACTCTTAACTCTGTGAGGACTCCTTGAATATTCTGAGTGGTTTTCCTTTACTGGGGTTTGTTGTTTGCTGCCAAGTATACATCCAGGTGACTTTGCCTTGGTATTGGTACAAATTTCACTCAAAATGATGATGGTTAGAGTTACCATGCAATTGTCACATCCCACAGTGATAACAGCCAGCAGAAGACCTTGTGATACAACAGGATTGCCTACTGCTTCACTTCTTTTGTGAATCTGGTATGGCAGATGACTGTAACTGTAGACTCCTGCTAATAGCTCAATCCTGATAGTGTGAGCTTTGCTCAAAGAAAAGCCAACTGGATTTTAGAAGTTTCACTGAGTTGGTTTTTTATTGTACTTTACTTTTGTGTTTTACACTCCTTGTGCAAAAAGAAAGTACAAAATTGAGCATTTTAAAGGAAATTTCTGGTGGAGGTGTGTTGAGGGGCAAACTACGCTGCTGTTCATCATTTAGATGACATGTAAGCTGGGAAATGAAAGCAAGTAAAAAAAATATTCAAATCTACTTCAATTTTGATGTATTACTTGAAAAAAAAGGCCATAAATTATCCCAAATCTTAAGTGCAAGAAAAATCTTCTGCCTGCTTTATCTTTACAGTGATTAATTGCTGTTTCTGTCTGTCTTGCAGGTTATGGCTACCCTGATGTAGCAGATTTGTGGTTTGAATACCATGGATGTGTATGTATGCTGGACGCTGCTCACAATTTGAACCCATGACTTTTTATCACATCAACTGTAGAGCTTCAAGTAAAATTGTGGTGTCTGTAGGGCACTGCAGTGTTGGGGACAACCATGCCATTTGTGTCTACACCATCTGGCTTTGGACTAGCTGTAAGGAATAGGGAAGTCTTCCATGTTTGGTTGTATCGTGTGCTACTTCTGGGCCATGTACAAATCTCAACAGCTTTCCAATGCAAGAAATGTTTTCGCTACTAAAGGAGAAAAGTGTGTTGTTGGTTTGGTCTGCGGGATAAAGGTCTGGGTTTAGTATCTCATATTAGCTTCAGGTATATAAAATGTAGAGTGGAGATACTAACCTGGTTTTGTATGTAAGCTGCAGTGCTGCCAAGTGCTGCTTTGGAGCACTTGGGGCTGGTATCTATATCGGTTTTGAGTGCTGGGGCTCTGAAGGAGCCGCTGATGCCAACTTGCCACAGCATTAGTCTGAGAAACATTTTCTCTTTTACTAACATGAATGAACAGTGACTGATCAACTTCTTATCTGTCTTCTGAGTGGCCTATAAGCAGACATTTACCTTATGTCTCCCCGATTTTCAGAGAAGTTTTCAAGTGCAGATGTCAGTATGTTTCTGGCTCCTGTTGGTCTATGGAGATTTAAAGTATTGACTTATTGAAAGCAAAACAGTCCTCTCATGTGTTACAGGTTTTAATATTTTTCTCTGGCACCTCCCTAAAACAAAGTTATGCAAAGCATTTTCTGCTCACAGGATATATTTTACTTTTTAAGTCAAACACAGCTTTGTTAGGTTTATGTTGCCTGGCCAACTGCTGTCTGTGAAATGCAAAATGGATTATTTGATAATTAAAATATTTCAAGTTTATGAGAAAGCTTGAAATCAATAAAATATTCTTATTTCAGTGAAATGGAGCTATAAGTCTGTTATCACAGAACCCTCTAAGTTATAGAGGACTAGAACTAAACCGGAAAGATGCTTTCCATCTCCTTTGGCGCTGTTCTCTACCAGATGATCTGTTTACTACTACATTTTTTTTAATTCTCAATCTAATTTAAATATCCCAAGAGATGGGCCTTTAATGTACCTATTATGTGCAGTTTTTAAAAGTGTTTCTTTGGTGGAACTGCTTAGTGTTTCAGTTGTGATTTGCTACACACCATCAGAAATCTAAAGCAGCCCAGCACCTCCCAGTATTGAGGTACATGGACAGCCCAACACCACTGGCCAAAGGTCAGGAATGAAAGAACTTCAGTAGCACAGTCAAGGGGAAAAAAATTAATTCTCTTAGTGCCTCAAGGTAACTCATTCTGAAAGAAAAATGCAAGAGAAATGGGAAAAAGAATCCTTTCTTTTTATATATTTTTGTTACCATAGTAATTCTTGTTGTGCATTTTATATAAATATCGCCTGCCAGAAATACAGAAACTTCTACATTGAAGAGAAAAATACATTCAGGTGTATAATTTTGTTAGCATTAATGTTAGCATTTATCATGGCCAGATTGTTGCAACTGATAAATATTGTTCTGCTTCTAGTTTTTCTTTTTCTCCTAGTGGTATTTTTAAATTAATATCTCACAAATGTCAGTATTGTTAATTTTGCATCTTGTAAAGGTGAGGGGTTAAAGAGTTCTGTAGTGGGATGCAGGGGCATAATCAAAATATATGGGAGTTTAATGAGACCGAGTAGCTTTAAGGACTGTGGGTTTTGTGCACGATCCTTATTGCACTGCTGCATTTATGTCCACAGAAACCTTCTTGTAACATGATCTCTTGATTTTTATTATTTTAATAGAGAAATATGTCTGTAAACCCACAAAACCCGGCCATTGATTGGAGCAGCTTTGAAAGTTATTTTTAAAGCTGATGGAAAAATTATAAATAAGTAGTAAGGTCATTTGAAAATGACACTGGGGACATAAAACTCATTACAGTAGAGGTGTGCACTGAGCAAAATTGTGTGTTTATTGTACCTTCTAGAAGAGCAGTCAAAATAAAGAAGTCTACAGAGGTGCTGGAGTGGGTCCAGAGGACAATGAGGCTAGTGAGAGGTCTGGAAAACAGGTCGTATGAAACACAGCTGAGGGAGCTAGAGAATAGGAGGCTGAAAGGGGACATTACTGCTCTCTACAACTACCTAAAGGGAGGTTGTAGTGAGGCTGGCACTGGTTTTCTTGAAAGAGAAGTATCCAAATCCCTTTAGCGAAACCTGCTACATTACAGTCGGTCATCATTAATTTGAAAGTGCAGTTATGATGGAAGTTAGAAAATCCTATTTTGCTTCTTGAGGAACTTTCACTGGAATCATTTCCGTTGGTCATTGATACTAAAAATAGGGCAAAGATTAAAAATTCACAAAAATGTGAACTAGCAAAGGTTTGACGGTTCACTGTAGCATAAAATTAACAACCTGAGGATTTTTTTTAAGTACTTTGTCCTTTATACAATCCTGTGGAGAGATTTAAACTTGCAGATCTCCTAGTAGATGCTGTGAGTAGTGAAGGGCAGGAATTACTAGTGAACAGAAAGAATGACCGCTGCACAAGTAACAGGATTCCTGCTGGGTGCAGGTGTGGCAGTACAGAGAGGAGAAAAGTTTGTTATAGTTTGTGTTTCTGTGTCTGAGAAGAAAATCAAAGGGTGTTGGTGTCCAGCTGTGACACAACTGCTTCCTTGAATGTGTGAATGTTCAGTGAGAGGTTGAAACCTTGGTGTGAAATGTGCAACTTCTGGAATAGATGTCTACTACTGTTTTCCTCTGTATTTTGGAATTTGTGCCAAGAAATGTTGCTCAAGGTATATTGTTCATTTTACTCAAATGTCTGCAAAAACAAAACATGAGACTGCAAAGGGTTGTGTTTCTCTCTGCAACCTTGAGTGGAGTTTCTCTCATTAAGTGAAGTGCTTTATCATAGAATCACAGAATTATTGAGGCTGGAAAAGACCTCTAAGATTATCCAGCCCAACCCATCACCTAACATCACTGGTCACACCATGGCACTGAGTGGCACAGCCAGTCTGTCCTTAAACACCTTCAGTTTTGGGGACTCCACCACTGTGCTGGGCAGTCCATTATGCTTATTATTTAGGATGTTAGAGCATGGTTCTTGGATATTTGCACAGCTGGAAAACTTCATTAGGCCATCTTGTCTTTTTAGTGTGAGTTCCTGAGGTTTGGGGTGAAAGCCTGCGGTTGTGTGAGGTGGGATGGTGGATGATTGTTAATCTGAACAGTTTTGGTTATTTAGGTTGTCACAGCCCTATGGCACATTGAGAAGGGGGTGAATTCGTGAAATAACAGACATGGCTGAATGTGCTGCAGGTGTTCTGCTGTTGGCTTCCGAGGGTATTCAAACATCTATCTGCTTCCTGTTGCTGTGTGTTCTTCCACATCACACATGTGCTGATCTAGAAAAGCAGGGTCTGTTGTTGTCCATATCCCTGTCCTTCGGAGGATCCCTTCAGCCAAACCCTCTGCAGGGCTCTCGTCCTCTCTCAGTCCTGCACTGATTTTGTCCCTAACATAATGCTACTGCTTCCAGACATCTGTCCCTCCCTTTCTTCTGGTGCCTAATGAGCCCAAGGCAGAGAAACCCAGCACAGAGAAAATACGATGCTTCCCATCAGCTTGCCTGGTAGGTTCCCTGATTAATAGTTTGAACAGTAGGTGACTGCAGCTATTTTCCCCTTGTTTTATGAATTTATAAATTAATAGGAATACAAATGCTTTGTGGGGTTTTTCTAGGGCTGCAGGCTGCAGTGATCTCAACAAATCTAATGTAACAATTGAAGTAATTATGCATTTTCTTAGTATTTTTTACAGATCCCCTATCTTCCCATTGAGGTGTTGCTTTTCAGATGGGGAGAATATTTATGATAGAAAACCATAGAAACATGTTCTTGTTTTATTTTCTGAACTCAAGCATCACAAACATGACCCAGGAAGAAAAAAATCATTCTAATACTGCACAAATGCTAGTCTCATTTATTCGTCCTCCTGTTTCAGATTCCTGTGTTAGACAAGTTACCAATGAAGTCTGAGGAAATGTTCATGGCCATTAGTGTATGATAAGAATATTTCGAGTATCACAATAATCACCATCTTGTGGGAAAGAATTGTATCCCTTGCTCATGTGATTTGATTAAAAAAAAAGCTTGGAAAAAGAAAAGATGTATTGCTGGCTAGACGTGGAAACTCATCTGACCTTTCTGCCTTAAAATGTTATTTCAAATCAAATCTATCTATCACAGAGCCCTCCTGTAGGTTATCAGTAGCTGAGAAATGCTTGAGTATGCTCTTGCTGTCTTCAAACGATCCCTCTCAGCTTCTTGCTCTGTTTTCAAACCATCTGCTCGGTTCCTGTGGTCATTGTTCCCCATATTAATTAGTACACTGTGTCTGCTGACTAAAGAAGGATTTAAAGACTTAATTCCTATGTGCCAAACTGTTTGGGGAAAAAAAAATAGAAAAAAATATAGTGATGCCATTCGGAATTTGCAATCATTAGTAGAAAGCTGCGAGTGCACTTCTGGGTGTTTAGGCAGCTTGAATAATTTAGTGCCTTTATATAGAGCTGACTTGTCTCATTTGATTTATCTCCTTCACATGGGATTTTGTACTATTTCTGGGTACTTTATTAAAACTGTTGTCTCTTTCATTGGTGATATGGGTAGAAGCACAGAGAATGAGCAAAGATTTGAGGGGATAAAATAGCATCTGCTTGCCACGGGGTGACTTAGCAGTAAGTGGTGTGTAAGCACATGTACCCTTTGCCATCAGACACAAAAATCAAGCTCTGAGACACCACAGTCTTCTTTCTTTCATGTTTCAGGCCAGTGCTTTCCCAAGTTTTCCCAATGTTTCCACTCTCCCAGCAGTGATCAATAAAGACACAGCCCTGTCTCGACAGAAACTCCTCCTGGTGGTTCTTGAGATCATTTTTCTCACAGGCATGTTGCTCCTCACTGCACAAACTGTGTGAAAATGAAAGTCACTGTTTGGGTTGTGTGAAAACTTTTCACCTCCTCTGTCTTGTGAGAATTCTTGGCCATTTCTCTGCATTTGCCTCCCTCTTTGGAGAGGAACTGCTGCGTTGGCTCTGACAGCAGCCAACACAAACTAGCAGGCTGTGCTGCCCTTGAAGATGAGGGTGCAGAAGGCTGTGCTTTTGGAAATGATTGTGATGAACATAGATCCGATGTAATAGGGTCAGGTGAGTTGCCCCGGATTCAAAGAATCTGATTGTTTTTAGTTTTCGTGATTTTAGTCTCACCATGAGTGAGATGAATGGTATCACACAAGGGTCAATACTGGGACCAATGCTGTTTAACATCTTTGTTGGGGATGTGGACAATGGCATTGAGTGCACCCTCAGCAAGTTTGTCAATGACACTAGGCTGTGTGATGTGGTGGACACGCTGGACACCTAGACAGGCTTAATAGGTGGGCCAGCGCCAACCTCATGAGATTCAACAAGGCCAAGTGTAGGGTCCTGCACCTGGTTTGAGGCAATCCCAGACACAAATACAGGCTGGGTGGGGAACAGGTTGAGAGCAGCCTTGAGGAGAAGGTGTTAGGGGTGTTGGCTGACAAAAAACTCAGCATGAGCTGGCAATGTTCACTTGCAGCCCAGAAAGCCAATCTCATCCTGGGCTGCATCAAAAGAAGTGTGACCAGTAGGTAGAGCTAGGTGATTCTCCCCCTCTATTCTGCTCTTGTGAGACCCCGTCTGGAGTTCTGCGTCCAGTTCTGGGGCCCCCAACACAGGAAAGAGATTGAACTGTTGGAATGTCTCCAGAGGAGGGCCATGAGGATGATTGGAGGGCTGCAGCATCTCTCCTACAGGGGACAGTCTGAAAGGGTTGGGGCTGTTGAGCCTGGAGAAGAGGAGACTCTGGGGAGATCTTATAGCAGCCTGCTGTGTGTTGTGGGCGTTGCCTGATACATCCCTTCAAAGTGAGTGATTTGGCTGCAGACAGCTGTGTACTAAAAACATGCAAAAGTGCAAGTTGCACAATGCGAACCTGGAACATTTCATCTTTCTTCTACATGGTTGTGTACGTAACAAGTAAAAACCCCAAAGTTTGTTCTGGAGGCTGCACTAAACTTAATTTCTTTGAGTGAGGAAGCACAATGATTTTTAGTTCTTAGATGTCTCCTATGGTTCTGTCTTCTGCTTTTGTGGGAGGTGTTTTATTACATGCACTGTTCTGTCATATCCAAAGGAAGTTTTGATCTAGTGCTGTTGATCCCATACAGGTACTACAGATGCCTCATGTAGCAGTACAAAAGCACTGATTCAGTCTCCCCAGCACTTCTCCAATCTTGAAAAGCCCATATTTGAAAGAAGTGCTTTGCTTCCTTAGCGTGTAGCTGCTAAATGCTGCTCTTCAAACCCTTCCCTCACAATTGCTGATTTTTTGTGACAAAGTGATCGTCATGATTGTAATTAAATATTTATCACAGAGTTCTCTTTTGTTGTTTGGCTGTTACAAGATACACTTTAGAGGGTGAGTGGTAAGCTATAGTGCGATAGTATATCAAGCAAATGAGTGCTTGATGGGCTGTGTTAACGTGAGCTAAAAATAGCATCCCATCTGTTCACCTTTCAAACTGAATCAAGACACTGCATATGGGTTGCAGAATAATTTAATGGAACGCAAATGAAAATATGTTTATTTCCATCCTGCTGAAACAAGTGGAATGGGTGACTGGTTAGTGAAGATGTTTTTAAAAGCAAGGAACTGTGTGCTTATGGCTTTCCAAGAATGTAGTAGCACCGCATTAATTTAAAACAATAAATGAGTAGATATGGAAACAGATGCTCACTGAAGACATGGTCTCTAATAGTCATAGAAAGCTCAAATCTTGATTATGAGTGCCTGGAATCTGAATTATTTGCGCACTTAAGGGCATGCTCTGTTGGCATCAGTCCTGCACAAGAGATTGTGTATCATGGTCTTCTAAAATGCTACTTTTCTATGTACATTTTTCTTGTTGTTTAGTGACTTCTCTCAATTTATTGCGAGACCATAGGGAAACTTTAGGGCCACGTGCTGATTTACCCCATCTAATGATCTGCTCCATAAAAAAGGAGAAGCTCAAGCTCATCGTGGCTTGGTGCTGCACAATGAGGAGCAGATAAAGGCAAGGCACTGCTGTCTCAGAGCTCTCACTGCTGGTAGTGTAGGTCAAAGCCACTGAAGATACAGTATTTTCTGTGTTCTCGCTTTTTTCAGCTCGCTGCCCGTTTTAATTCTCCCACTGGAATGATTTCCCCCACTTTTTAAGGTAATCCTATCTTTGAGGCAGATGCAGTAATATTCATCTCACTGCTGTGTTGTGCTTTTGATAATTTTGTCTGTCGCTTTTATCCAACGTTTCCTATTGCTTCTCCTTTATCTCCAGCCAAAGCTCAATCCTTTTTAGTGAATTCAAATCATAGATCGCCTCATTCTACCGGTTTTCTGGACTTAAATGAAAGGACACCATGAAATATGTAAACTGCAGCTAAAGTTTGTGAGATGATTTAGTTGGGTTTTCAAAGAGCTGTGTGATCACTCGTGAAATCAGGAGTTGACTGACCATGTGTAGGCCTCTTACAGATGAGGAAACAGCAAGGAAGGGCCAGATGTGAAGACTTGATCTAGTTACTCTGAAGAAGGAAAAAAAGTGTAAAATGTCAGGATGAGAAGAGCCTGGAGAAGGAGGCTTTTCTTGGGCAGCATGTGCTTTATGGTTGAGGCTGCAGGGGTGCAACTTGCTGCATTTTTTAAAATCAAAGTGGTTTTTTTTTCTTTTTTTTTTTTGAAAATCCTGAAGAAAAGAAAAACTGAATTTATATGAAGAAGAGTAACTCTCTCTTCTTTGAGTTCTGTCCAGCTCAAGTGTTACAAAAAGTTAGTGATGAAATTATCTCTCGTAAAATAACAAGTTCTAAACTAGCTTCTGTTATATCTTAGTAGTCCATTCAGTCATGCTGGAGATGTGTCATTCAAGAGTGGGCCTGCATTACTTCTAGTGTTAGTTTTATCTGCAATAGACTTGAGAAGCCCTTTCTGTTGTCCTTGACCTCTCTTGCAGGTGTTAATTCAAAGAAGTCCTTGGCTTTCCTAGTTGCATCTGTACATCGATTCATGGATTCATAGAATGGTTCAGGTTGGAAGGGACCTTAAAGATCCACCCCCCTGCCATGAGCAGAGACATCCCCCACTAGATCAGGCTGCTCAAGGCCCCATCCATTCTGGCCTTGAACACTTCCAGGGAGGGGGTGGCCACAGCCTCCCTGGACATCCTGTTCCAGTGTCTCAGCACCGTCATTGTGAAGAACTTCCTTCTGACTTCCAGTCTAAACCTCCCCTCTTCCAACTTGAAACCATTACCCCTGTTCCTACCACTCTAAGCCCTAGGAAACAGCCCTCTCCAACTTACTTGTAGGGACCCTTCAGGTACTGGAAGGCTGCTATAAGATCTGCCCAGAGTCTCCTCTTCTCCAGGCTCAACAGCCCCAACCCTTTCAGACTGTCCCCTGTAGGAGAGATGCTGCAGCCCTCCAGTCATCCTCATGGCCCTCCTCTGGAGACATTCCAACAGTTCAATCTCTTTCCTGTGTTGGGGGCCCCAGAACTGGACGCAGAACTCCAGACGGGGTCTCATGAGAGCAGAACAGAGGGGGAGGATCACCTAGCTCTACCTACTGGTCACACTTTTGATGCAGCCCGGGATGAGATTGGCTTTCTGGGCTGCAAGTGAACATTGCCAGCTCATGTTGAGTTTTTTGTCGGCCAACACCCCTAACACCTTCTCCTCAAGGCTGCTCTCAACCTGTTCCCCACCCAGCCTGTAATTGTGTCTGGGATTGCCTCAACCCAGGTGCAGGACCTTGTACTTGGCCTTGTTGAATCTCATGTGGTTGACACAGGTCCCTCTGGATGGCTTCCCTTCCCTCCAGCATGTCCACCACATCACACAGCCTGGTGTCATCAGCAAACTTGTTGAGGGTGCACTCAATGCCACTCTCTATGTCACCAACATCTTCTGATTAAAGTCTTATAATCATCTCAAGTGACAATCCCCTCCTCCCATCATGTAGACTTTCTTCTTCCTCTTGAGTTTGACCAGTAGCTCCTTGCTTAACCACGCAGTTCTTCTGACTCCCTTTCTTGACTTCTTACCTGTTGGGGTGCTCTGATCTTGGGCTTAAAGTAAGTGGCCCTTGAATATTAACCAAGTGTCCTGGGCCCTTTTACCTTCTAGTACTGTGTCCCATGGGATTTCTCCTAGAAATTCAATTTACATTCCTGATTTCTGTCTTCTGGTCTTTGAAAGATTATAAAATAAATCCAACCACCTTAGCTAGAATCTTGTGTTTGTAACGTGAACCGATGGAAATTAAGAGCACTTTGTTACCACACTGGTGAACTGCTGTGGAATTGTTGCTTTTTTTTTTTTAATGTTCTTTTTATTATTTTTATTTGAACATCATGTTTGTGCTTTGGTAATTGTAATGCAATTACTTGTGGTTACCTCATGCTAGAAATATGATTTGTTTGGGGACTTCCTGATTCTCCTCAGATGAAAATCAAAAAGTAATGGTCAGTGAAAATGTGTCTGAAATTGTTCATATAGTGTGGTGACACCAGAATATGGAAACTGCTTCTTATGAGGTCTGTGTCTTTCCATATCAGGGCTCTAAGAAAACCAGTTCAAGTGTCTGGACATGAGGAAGTGATCATCAGTAACACAGACAGCTTCTGTTGCACCATCTAGGAGTTTTAGAGAATTTAGTTGTGTCTTTCAAGCTTCGAAAATCAGTGTGTCAGAAGTTCATTATCCATGTGAGTAAATCCACTCCTTCTTGGGAGTTTTGTGTTGCTGCCTGGTAGGAAGGAGAGAGCAGTGCTGAAGGGTTCAGTTGTGGTAGTGTCCCCATGTTGGTGCTCCATGTTAGAATCAGTTTCTCCTTGTGAGAGTTTAGAAATATAATTGCCTTTGATACATTTTTTTTTTAGATGTAGGGCGATTTCCTTATCATTTTACTTTCTGATACTGCTTGTTTGCATTTGTGTCTCGACCCCTTGGGTGCCATACACAGAGCCTTCCTTGACAGTGCTGATGCTTGTTAACATGCTGGATCAAATAGATGTTATTAGGTGTGGCAGAATCCCAGAGGTCTTGCTGCTGTGTCCATTGGCATTCCTTTTCCTTCCAACTCTGATGCAAAATCATGAGTAAAACACATGCACAGCATTGCAGAGATGAAGTTCTAGAGTGTTGGGCACATAGCTTTGACCACAGGACTAACCAGTTTGAATGGTGTTTTTATGTGTAGCTTTTAACTGAAGAATCTGCAAATTAAGTACTGAAAAACTGGAGTGATTGGTTCCTGTGGAAGAAAGCACCAAAAACTCCTGCAAAACTGACCAGGAGAGGCTGGTGCCGTGTTCTACCCTTACTTGGCAAATAAGAGTATTCATTAATGATAGGATGTGAAAACTAAGTATCCTTAGGAGAAGTCCAAGGCAAAAATGAAAATAGTAGCTTCATTCACACTTGTCACAAGAAGGTAGTTTGTGTCCTTCCATAAATGCTGGTGGATACAGACCATTGTGGAATGCACTGCTTGTGTCACCACTGCCTGTGCTTTCACTGTTGCTGCTTTGCAGACTCTAGATTCCAAGGCACTGGCTTGGCCCTGGTAGGCAACTGACTAGTGTCCTGCTCACATTTCCCCTAAGGGTGTAAGAAATGAAATAATGATTTAGTTCTTTGTTGTCTGCATATGGTTTGGCAAACCTTCTGTTTGGTTTGGGACTGAGGTGGTGTAGGTGCACATCCTATATGAATTTGCATCTGGGGCAGTTTGGTGTGAGCAAGATGACTAAGGAGTGTGATGCATATTTATACTTTGGTTATTTATTTCTCACAATATCTGCCTCAGAAAGAGCTGAGTTTAGAGTACCCAACCTAAATCTAATCAAACATTTGTAAAACTGTGTTATTCCGTGAAGGGATCCTGTCCTAATTTATTAGGCATAATCTAGCACACAAGGTAGAGGCTTTACAGAACATATATATTAACTCACTGATAAAATGTGTGTGCAAATGTTATTCCCATTTGTCTTCCAGAAGGCAATTAATGTCTGTTTTCCTCTGGTACCAGGTAGTCTACTGGGGCATGAAAATAATTAATACCTGGGAAGCATTATCTTATGGAATCTTATGTTTATTTTATTGAAGGTAAGGCATTTGTGGTCCAGGTCAAAAAAATCAGGCTGAGATTTGTGTTCCCTGGGGAGAGAGAATCCAGGTGTTTTAAAAAAAACTATTTGTATTTCTCCCTGAGAAGGGGCTGGTACCACTGTCCTTTATGGTGACAGGGTTTTTGGACAATATCTGTCAATTCTCACATTTCCTTCTCAGTTTTGCAAAATGTGTCTTGGCTAGCGTGCTCCCAAAAGAGCTTGCCTTCCTCAGATGTTGAAGCTTTGCAGTAGAGAATCGTGATACATAATCTTTGTGGTGATGTGTTCCAAAAGAGGGCTTTTTTCCCCCATTTCTAAGGCACGATAAACAGTAAACAGTCTAGGTAATGATATTCCAGCCCATATGCTCTTCTCGATGAGTCTCTGGTTGCACGTAACTCTCTGCTCCAGTCTGCTACTAGCATTTGTGACTTGGCTGAAACTACTGTACTGGAAAGAAGTGTTATGCACCCCAGGTGTGTGGTATGGAGGGAAAAGTGAGTAAACTCTCCTCTTTTTTGTGCATAAAGCCCAGTGTAAATCTTTACTGACAGGCTAGAAACGTATACCTCACAGTGTGTGCGTCTGTAATAGGGTGTCATTAGAGCTGTCTGTAATCAGGATGCTGTATGGGGCAGCAGAAGCTGCCAAACTGATTCATATTATCATTCCAGTGATCTGTCATGTACTTACACTGAATCGTAGAATCTTTGGGGTTGGAAAAGACTTGAAGATCATCAAGTCCAACCATTAACCCAACTGTCCCAAGGTGATAGCTAAACACTGTCTCTGAGCTCCATACCTCAACAACTTTTATACAGGTCCAGAACTGGCAATACATAGGTGAATTGACCACACAACAACGGCATTTTTACTGATTTGCCCAGCTTTACATGCCAAGCACGAGGGCTGATGTGGCTGTTATTTAAATGCTGGTTACCAGATCCCAATTTAAACTTTCCAGAAAAAATATAGATTTTTATTGGACATAAAGAGACCCTCAGAATGTCATAAAACATCCTCAAACTACTAAGTGTCTAAAATGGTACAAAGGATATTACTTAGGCTTTCTATTAACTTAAAGGAAGAGGGGAAGAAAAAAGAGGAGATAAAAACCCAAACATTTGTCTCCTTCTGGAATGGCATTGCCACCTGAAATGCAGAGTCTGTCTTGAACATCAAATGCCCACAGAGTTGCTGAAGAGGTTGTCAGGCAATAAGTATGTACACTGATACTCATCTCCATGTGTTTAATTTGCTGTAAAAAGGTCCCGATATTGACTGAAATCAATAGGAACCAGTTTTTTTCTTCAGGTGGCCTGAGATCCTTTGAGCTGCACCTCTGTCATATGTTGGAGACCATTAGGCTGCTGCATCTGAGCTTCAGACACAGCCCAGAGAGATATTGCCCACTCAAATGATTTTACATGTTAATTTCCAAATGCAGAATTTTAAATTAATAGAAATCAATCCTCTGTGTGTATTTCAAAAATTTTAAGAGATGAAATTTGCAATTACTTAATTATGCTCTGTGAAATACACAAAACCCCGGGAGTTTTAAGCAACTAAGATAATTTCTTATAAAAATAGCTTTATAGCAGTAGGTGCTTCTAGTGGTTTAGGGCTTGATTTTTCATAGGGAAAATTACCCTTTAAAAATTTGTTGCTTCTGTTAATAAATAACCCAGTACTGAAAAATTAGTTTCTAATATTAATAAATAACCCAGAGCTGAAACCTTAATTTTCAGAAGAGCAAAAGAATAGATAATATTAACTAAGAGATGAGAAAATAAATGTTCACTTCCTGGGGGAAAGAAACAGATTGTGTCTCTTAATGACTTTGAATTTGTTCAAGTAATTTTGTAGCCAGTTCAGAATGGATCTGAATTGTATCAACATTTATTATTATTATTATTACTAATATCTGGCCTACAGTAATCAAAACATAAGGATAAAAATGGTCACAAACAGTTGATAGTGGGGTAGGAGGATGGAGTATTTTGCACGCAAACACCCCCAAAAAAACCCAATTAAGATCATATTCAACATTCAGGCCAAAATGAGCCATATCCTGCTTTATTTCCTGCTGTTTTACCCTAGACAAACCGAGCTGAAGAGAAATGGTGATTTAATTAGGTGAGGGATACGTTGCCTGTCTGATGCCCTATTTTCAGCCTGTTTGTGTCTTGCCAACAATTATCTTGTCAAAAGGTAACGCAGGCAACAGAGATGCAGTCAGGAAAGTTCTGATAGAGGAGCAGTTGTTGTGGTTGTGGGGTTTTTTAGGGCAGTAAAAGTTGCTCTGAAAACAATTACACATTTTTATTTGAAGAACACAGATGCCTGTTTTCCTGTAATATCAGCCCTGCCTTTATAGTTGATGTTTTCTGGAGCCGAACCCCCAAACGTTATTGCAGATGATGGCACAAAACAGGTTCAGAGCTGGAACTGAGATTAATTAGAGAAACATGTTCTAGAGCTGTGTCTTTCCCAGTGCCATCTGTTTGTTGAAAAGGACTAGCTGCCCTACAACTGTCCTTGTGGGACCTGGGACATGGGAACTGTGTAGCTGGCAGTAGGCTGGGACACAACATATTGCTGGTGTCCATGTAATGTGCAGTATCTGTGTGGAAGGAGTAATTTAGACTATTCTTAACTATGCATTGTTGGTTCTCCATTCACTTAAGCATTAAGCATTTGCGTTTCTTGCTCAGACCAAAGAGACTTTCAGTGTTCAAAAGCTGATAGGTTTATTTCCTGAAATTTTAGATGAAAATATGACATCTCTCTCCATCCCTGGTCCTATTTGTATCCTTAAATCATCCTAGGTGAAATACTGCTGGTACTTCTTGTTTGTGTGTGGTGACCTGCAAACTCAGCACAGGGGAAAGTGGGTGTTTGTTTAAGGTCTGGATGAAATGTGTATATAGAGATGGAGTCTCTAAATACACATCTGCATCAATGCCAGGCCTACAAATCCCTTTACCCATCAGATTTCTTAATGCAATGATATACTTGATGCAGCTTTGCTTGGTTCTGTTGCACAAATTTGGGAAATAAAAGGGATACTCTCCCATCAGTGTGGCTTGAAACATTCCAGACCCAAGGACGTAAGGGTGGGGTGAGAGTGGGCATTTGGCATGGGGTGGAAAAGTTGGCTTTCTGTTGGCTTTAGTGCTGTGGAATAACCTCTGATGGTATCTTAGGGCAAAGTTTATAAAAAGACCTACATCTCTTCTCAGTCCCTGTGCTGGCTTGTTTGTGATGGTATTTTGGTTGGAGCACAACTTTTTGGCTTGGATACAGCGAGTGAAACAAATCAGGATGAAAGGCAGAGTCAAATTGAATTTACCACTTGGATTTTTCTTTCGGTAAGACCTGGAAACTGATTATGCATTTAATAATGCAGAAGCACAGGACAGCCATAACACAATTTTCTTCCTCTAGTTTTGTTGTTCTTCAGTAAAGGTTACAATATTATCTCCTGGAGCAAGTTCATATGCTTTGCAGGTTTTTAGTTTTACTTGAGCAACAAATACTGAAAGTATGGTTGTGTTATTTGCCTTAAACTTGGGGTGAGGGAGAGGCAGAATCCTGGTGGTTGGTCATGGAAGGAGAAACTTCTCAGAGACGTTAGAAGCTGCTAGTAGGGTCATCATTAAAATCCTCTTCTTTACAAAGCTGTGATTTGTCTGATACATTGAGGCATCATAACTTGTTTGCTATTATTGTGTTATCTAATTTAGGAGACTTAGAAATACTCTTTTTCAACATCTATTGCAACATGACCTTGTTCTGCAATTCTGAACTCCACATTGTCGCTGTCACTTATGTGCATTAATAATATCAGCTACTTTTTATGGCTGATCTGAGAATAATTGCAGCTAATGAGTGACCCTGAGAAACACATGATGATGCTTGTAAACAGTTCACCAGTCACAAAAAAATTGTGGTTATGGTGGTATTTTGTTTTGTAACGTTTCCCCTGCATGCTTAAATTGTCCCAGAATTTTGGAAATGGTTTCTACCATGGTACTGGAAGCAGACCTCTTCAATCTATTCATTAATGACTTGGATGACAGACTAGGGTGCACGGTTAGTAAGTTTACTGATGACACAAAGCTGGGTGGTGTTGCCAACACCCCAGCAGACTGCGCTGCCATTCAGCAAGACCTGGACAGGCTAGAGAGCTGGGCAGAGAGAAATCGAATGAGGTACAACCAGGGTAAGTGTAGAGTCTTGTATCTGGGCAAGAACAACCCCAGGGACCAGGATAGGTTGGGGACTGACCTGTTGGAGAGCAGACCTGGGGGGGTCCTAGTGGACAGCAGGATGACTATGAACCAGCAATGTGCTTTTGTGGCCAGGAGGGCCAACAACATCCCGGGGTGGGGGGGGTCTGAAGGGAGGTGGTTAGCAGATCAAGAGAGGTTCTTCTCTCCCTCTGCTCTGCACAACTGAGACGGCATCTGGAGTATT
>VZRI01014183.1:0-30636 GCA_013397515.1 Upupa epops | reverse complement strand
CAGGGGGGTTGTGGAGTCTCCTTCTCTGGAGATGTTCAAGACCTGCCTGGATGTGTTCCTGTGTGACTTGGTCGAGGTGATCCTGCTGTGGCAGGTGGATTGGACTAGATGATCTTTCGAGGTTCCTTTTGATCCCTTATGATTCTATGGTGACCAGAGCTGAAAGAAGGGGATGAATCATTGTGAGGCACAAGCCTAGCACTACCTCCAGCTTGTCAGTTTGTTCATACTTGTATAAGCCATGAAGAAAATGTTTTGCTTTCCTTATTAGCAAATAGTAACATGTAGCAGCAGCAGCAGCAGTGTGGGAAGTTGTAAGGGGAGGGTAGACAAATGCCGAAGGAATTACATGTTGAGGTAAATATTTGTTGTTCCTCCAAACAATGGAGATGCAGTGTGAGGCAATGATTGGTAGTGTTTACTGCCTGAAGGAATATGCTGAAGGCTTTGTGTTGGCTGGTGTAGAACCCCTCCTGGTAGCCTCACACCAATGATGTGCGTGCATTGTATGAAGAAACCAAGAGGGTCTGAACGTAAGGATAAAAACCTCAATATAAGGTTTTTATGCCACATTTTCAGTTTTCATGGATCTCTCTTTGTCTAAAATTGGGTTTCTGCTTGAATGTTTATCTGTTTCTTTTCTCCTGTTTGATTCATAATTTTCAAGATTTGCATAAGGCTTTGAAACACACAACTGAGGCCATGGTATTTATAGCAAAGCAAGGGAAGGTTAGTTTAACTGGGCAATGTTCCTATCCGTTCTGCATCTGTCAGTCTTTTCAGCCTCCCACGTTTCTGAGATGTCGGCATGCTGAAGAGGCATCATGTTCTCCACATTGATTAATTTTTACTTCTTCCTTCACACGCTTTTCATGAAGTGTTGCAGAGCAGGGACTGCTTGAATGGAGAACACATTGTGGGGTTCAGTTGCCTGTAGAATCCTAAGCCTATGAGGAAGAGTGTTGGCAAGACTTGAGTAAAACTACCTTGGATACCTCCTGCAGAGCCCACCCTGACTTGTGTGCCCACTCTTACATCTTTTTACCACCTTTGTAATTATATTTACTATCTGTCTTACAAGCAATTCTGAGTTTATTTAGTTAAATAGACTGTGGTTTATTGTGCTGAAACAACAAATATTTTCATTTGTCTGACTCATTACCACGAAGCCTCAGTGTTAGCATTTTCTTAACCCAAAAATGTCACTACTTAAATTATCCATTTTATGAAGGGGAAACCTTGAGGCTGAGACATTTGGTTGGACATATGATCTTGCTTTATTTCCAGCAGGAATGCTATAACTGGAATCAGAGCAGAGCAATTCCCAGCTTCCCTTTCCACAGGAAAAAACAAATTATGAAGGAATAGATCAGAAGTAAGAAGTGATAGGACAAGAGGAAGAGATGGTAAGTTGCACCGGGTGAAGTTTAGGTGGGACATGAGGAAAAATGTCTCCATGGAACGGGTCATCAGACCTTGGAACTGCCCAAAGAGAGTTTGAATTGCCATCCCTGGTTGTGTTTCACAGTCATGGATGGTGGGAGCTTAGGAACAGGGTTTAGTGCTGGCCTTGGGAAAGTTGGGTTAATAGTTGGACACAATGAGCTTAAAGGTCTTTTCCAACCTAAACAATTCTGTGATGCAGAGCTGGGCTGGTGTTGTTTTAAATACACATTTGCTAACATTTCTCTATCTTCTTTCTACATCAGTCTGCAGTTCCATGTTACACCTGATTTGCAATGCAACATCATCGTTTCAACGTGATGTTGAGCAACATGACTGTTGTTAAAGCCAGTCTTGCACATTGAGGTTGCATTTCTTTGTTTGATCCCAGCTGTGCGGGATTTGATTACCTAAAGGTCTTTTCTTTGTGGCTATTTCTGTCCCCGGTCTCCTTCTTGCATTTGTGAGGGCCAGGGCTACTCTGTGTGCTTAGTCTACAGCTGCTTTTGGAGGGGCCTCCAACCCACAGCTCCCGGGACATTTGGGCATTTGAACGCTTAGCTGTTTATTTGGATTATTTCTTTGTGGGTTTCCCTTCTGGCGAGCCTATAGCGCTGTGTAAAACCCATGGTGGTGCTCAAAACCTAACACAAAGAAGAGAAGAAAAAGAAAAACACTGTGAAACTAATGTGAGCTGATGTAGGCTGCCAAGGAAATGATAAAAGGGTAAAAAAAACGAATAATTTTTTCTGACAAAAAATGAAAGGCAAATAAAAGGTAGAGAAGGCTGTGCAAGAACCCTTTGCACTCTCTCCTGGATCTGCTTTGTCCTTATGGTTGTAGTGAGATGTCTCCTGGCAGTGTCCAGGAAGGATATTTTTTGTGAAAAACCAGTTCAAGAAATGAAGCAGCAGGGAAGATGGAATTATTATGAATTATTGTTCTTTCTCTCTGCCACTCCTGCCAGTTGCAGAGCAAGGGGAGCAGTTCCAATTTGATGATGCTGTTCTGTTTTACTCTGTTGATGTTTACAGTAAAGTGATGGTTTGGAGGCTCCAGCTAGGGCAGTCTACTATTAGAGGTAGCACCTGCTGTTGCAGCCCCCTCCAGTTCTACCTTACCCCACAAAACTCGCTAGCGGCAGCATGTTTTGTAACACACAGGAAATACCACGGGTATACCGACAGTTTATGAGGAAAAGAGTTGTGCTAGTCTTTAATTATCTATTCTGAGATATTAGTTACGTGTTCTGCTCACTCCCACCTGCATGCCTTTGAAACAAAGAGACTTAGCTGGATAGTGAAACTATGGTGACATAGGGGAACTGATGTTTCTGCTGTTTCATGCCGTGGCACTATTTAAAGATTAAAGGTAGAAATTAAATACCTGGAAATATTTGAACCAGACTGACCTCATGAAATTTGCTGGAACCTACTATTTTGGGACAATAAAGTGACAGTAAGTGCCACCAGAAATGGTTTCCTCTCTGTGAAGGGCAGGTTCTTTGGTTCCCCTGTTCTGCACAGGAGTCATGGTGTGACTGGTTGGATCTCTTTAGTTCTACCAACAAGCCCAACTAGCCTTCATGTTCAGTTCAAAGCTGAGGTACTTCACAGCCACTAACAGTCCATTCTCAATTAATCTTTCCATTTGATCAGTTTTGGCCAGTCATAATTTTAAAAATGTGTTAAAGTTTTGGGGGTCTTCACTCAAATTTCAACTTTTTGGTGGCTCTCAGAGCTTCCCCAAATCCATCTACCTCTGAATTTTCTTTTCCCCTATGAAGCATTGATCAGGATACCTTGAACTTTTACAATGTAATTTCTGAAGCACTTCAGAGCAAAACCCCAGACATCTGTCCACAAATTGTTTGCTAAGCCATCTGAGAGCCAAGGAGTGCCCCTATATAGGTTTATATGACTGCATTAGAAGGTTACAGAACGCTGTTGCATGTGTTGTGTAACAGGGACTTCTTGGGTTCTTTAAAGCCAAACCTGCATGCTGCACTCATAATGTAAAGTATAAAATTATACCACAGGGAGATCCTGCATGAGGTGTGATTTGCTATTTGACTCAAAATAATTATTTCAGGTAGTTATTGGCTGTCACTGGAGTATTGATCTCTCTCCTAATAGAGCTATCACCATTCCCTGCCAGTCCCTCAGCTCTCTGCCTCTAATTATTTTGGTCTGTAGACCCTTTTGAGAAGTCATGTATGAAAAGCTGAAAGCAGAAGGACTACCTGATACTCAGCACTGACAGGCATTGCTGTTCCATGCAGGAACAGAGTGGCTTCCAGAACCAGAAGGTGATTGCCTGGAAAGCTGGGTTTGAACTTCTTGTGTGTCAAAGGGCTCAGGGATGCAACAGAACTGTGTGTACTGCAGTGGAGGAGGAAATAATCAAGATAATGCAAAATAGGCAAGAGGAAGCCCAGAGGAACTTGTAAGAGATGGTAGGGACTAGAACACTCTATTGCATTTGCAGTGAGAATAAATTAGAAAGGCAACTTGGAGACTCTGAGGTATAGTCAAGCCCCAACAGTATGGCTGGACAGATAGCTGCCTGCTGATGGAAGAAGACAGGAACCTCTAGAACTTCAGAAAATAAACAGGAAGAAACAAAATCCTGTTGCTGGCAAAAATGTCACCTGATTGGAATTCCAAGTAAAGAGCAAATTAATTCTTTGCTGTTGTTTTTTTTCTCCTGTAGGTTCTGAGTAAGAGCCTCCCTCCATTTCTTTCCAGCACATATTTGAACTGCATGATTTCTGTGTGCAGGGGAGTGCTAATTCTCCACATATGTTGGGCAGAAAATTGGAGATACAGAACAGGTGAACCAGAAAATGCCACATTTTTTTCAGTCTATTTAATTTCAGTGTTTCAGTGATGTGCATTCCTCAGGAAAATGTGATCTGAAATTGTTACTGTGCTTTTCTTAGAGGGGAAAAAAAGTAGGGTCCAATTTATTAAAGCTGTTTAAATTGTGGGTATAATTCACAAATCTTCATTTCTGGTCACTGAAAGTAATTTTCTTCAGTAGGGTTTTCTACTTCTCCTGTGTGGTCCAGCTGCATCAGGCAGAACTAAAAACCACAGATATAAAGATAAGCATAATCAGAAGTAACCTAATTAATGACTGTCATCCATAAATAACTGGATTTCTAACCAAAGTCTTCCCCAAACACAGTTTTGGTTTTTTTTTCCTCGTTTTGAAGGGTTTTTGTTCTGTCCTGGAAGATCTTCTGCCAATCTCTAAGTAGGAAGCAACCCAGATCCCTCTAGGAGAAATCACGGTCCTGTATTTTCCTTCTCAAAGTTTTCCTCTGAGGATTCAGGCTCCTCAAGACATAGTTGATCCCAAGTGTTTGTTGCAGACCGAGTTAGTCTTCTTGCAGTCTTTGCACTATTGGCACAGGTGAGACCTGCAAAAGTTACTGGCACACAACTAGAGACTTTACATGGGCCTGAAGGGTCTGAAATCCCCCCAGCATGAGCTAAAGCCTGTAGGAATACAGCTAAATAACCCTGGAGAACAAACAACATGCAGGCTCAGCTCTGCATAACAGTTTCTGATTTATATGCTGCACTAAGCCAAAACAAAGGCATCCAGAAAGTCTTCATCCATGCGTACTCCTGCAGCAATAACTGCAGGTTGACATCCCCTGGGCCAGGTGATGGCTGTCTTAGGCACTTCTTGGAATGGGACTGGGGAGAAAAGGGAGCAAACTGCTCTAATTCCAAGGCACTAGGCTGATGTGACATCAGCATGCCAGGATCGTTGTCTGTGGAGTGAGCTTGGAGCTGCAGAGCTAAGTAGTGGGTTTGGTGTTACAGTACAAACTAAAATGCCTTCCAAAGTCCGGGTTAATCAGTGTCCTAAGGGCCTTTCTCCCTCTTCTCAGTATTTGGACACTTCATTTAGTCACTGAGTGGATGTTTTGCCATGCAGCTGGAGTAGATGCTTGGGGACCAGCAGATACGGACACATTGCTTCTCTCCATGCGCTTGGGCTATGTGCTCTGTTCCCCCACTCCCTTCTACACCAGCAGCTCCTGGCAATGGCAGCTAAGAGACAACAGTTTTTGAAAAAATACCTTTCAATGGTTAGGTCTTGTAAATATGATTTTTAAATTCTACTTCTGTTAGGTATTTTTAAAACATTTAAAAATAATTACAGTATCTGTGGTGAAATAGGGAGAAAATACCCCAAACAGTAGGATTTCTTGTAAAGGATGCTGTTGATGCTGCTCTTGGTGCAGCGGTTCCCTGCCTCACAGCTCAGTGCAGACTTGGTGACCATTCTGATGAGATGTCTGTAACATTAGTGATCTGTGTGATGAGGCCAGAAATTTTAATTGTCAAGAAGTACCTCAGAGCTTTGTTAGAGATTCACAAGTTTTACTTTTATAGATGCATTTTATACTGCCTTCATATGGGCTGTGCAAAAATTGGAAAGAAAACCTTTTCCATAATAGAAGTGAATGTTAAGGGTGGACGTGGGTGGTGGGGGTGGAATCATCTAGCCAACTACATAAGGTAACACTAATAGTTTCAGATGAGTCTGACCATAAACTAACAAAGAGAGAAAGAAACAGAGCAGGTCCTGACAGTTTGTTACTGACCCTAGGAGTCTGAACATTTTGTGTGTCCCAGCTTGCTTCGGTTTGTTCTCAGGTCACCAAGTGCTTCTTTCAGAGGCTTAGTTCACCCAGTACAAAATTTTGCTGTCAATAATTCTCACTGCTTGGCCTTCATTTTCACTGCCAGGAATGTGACTCAATGTTCAGTCTGTATCTGACCTTTCCCGGCAGGGGTAGGGAGGTTATCCTCCCCTCGTATTCAGCACTGGTTAGATCGCACCTGGAGTATTGTGTTCAGTTCTGGGCCCCTCAGTTTATTAAGGATGTTGAGGTGCTGGAACGAGTCCAGAGAAGAGCAACTAGATTGGTAAAGGGCCTGGAAGGTAAGCACTAAGAGGAGAGGCTGATGGAGCTAGGTCTGTTTAGCCTGGAAAAGAGGAGGCTCAGGGGTGACTTATCACTGTCTATAACTACCTAAAAGGTGGTTATGGTCAGGCAGGGGTCGGTCTTTTCTCCCTGAACATTGGAGACAGAACAAGGGGTCACAGTCTTAAGCTCCATCGGAGGAGGTTTAGACGACATTAGGAAAAGGCTTTTCACTGAAAGAGTGATCAGATTTTGGAACGGGCTGCCCATGGAGGTGGTTGAGTCATCGTCTCTGGAGGTGTTTAAGGTTAGACTGGGTGAAGTGCTGAGTGGCATGATCTAGATGTCAGATGTTTAGGGTTACCTGGTTGGTTTTAAGTTGGACTGGATGATCTTTAAGGTCTTTTCCAGTCTCATCATTACTGTGAATCTGTGACCTGCATAAATAAGACTTAGAGAAAGCCTACTACTTGGTGATTTAATCTTATTTTCCCAAACCATCAATTCCTCCTGTTTCTAGTTTGCCACATAATTTTATTTTTATATCCCTTCAATATTTTCTGAGTTTATCAGAGAGATTGTAAAATATGTGGAGCACACCTGCAGTTGGGGTGTATGTGTGTATTTTTCCAGTGAAAATTCAAGTCTGTATTTTAATGAGAAAGATGTGGTAACAGGTTTTTTGAGATGAGATTTTTCCATGGTCAATGTCAATGCAGTAAGTCCTGTGAATAGTTTGAATGTCCTGAGACATTAACTTGTTTCTGACCAGCAACACTTATCTAGTCTTACTAGGTGCTCCACAAGGTCAGGTCTGGTGCACTATCTCTTGGACAGCTAGGACCTCTCCTCATGAACAGTTTCAGTAGAAAACAACTAGGTATCACTTTAAAATGCTTCATCTCCACAGAATCATTGGAAGGGACCTTAAAGTTATGTAGTTCCAAAACCCCTGCTGTGTGCTGGACATTTCCCACTAAACCAGGTTGCCCAGAGCCCCCTCCAATATTCAAAGCACAGTTTATAATTATTTGTTATATGTGTTGATTAATAACTAATGGTATTTAATTCCTCTGAAATATTCCTGCAGATAGCCTAGTTCAATTAACTTACGGGTTTATTGATCCCTGCCCTGTTCTTTCACTTTGGTCTCACTGCAAGCCCTTCCATCCCTCTCTTGCTACAGGTTTAGTTTACACCTGCATTTGCAGATCAGATGGCTCTGACACACAAACTGCTGCTTGGGTGTTGTAAGCCAGCTATGCCAGTTGGGCCCAAAACTTGTACTCAAAGGATGCTGAGGCTTCTGTCTCTCTTTCTGCCAAATGATTACTCACACAATTAAAAGAGCCCAGCACAGACAGCAGCATTAGACAACCTGCCCTATAGTTTCTTTCAGGTTTGGTGCCTCTTTTTGGACTACTGTTTTTCCACCCATAGGAAAATATCAGTGCAAAGCAGCACCAATCAAGTTTTGTGAATGTGTAAACTCAGACAGGAGATGAGCACATGTGGAAACAAATATTGGGAAGATGTCTCCAGCACATCTGAGATGTTGTATCTACGTGAGCAGGTGATTGTTGCTCTGGCTGTTTTTGTTTGCCTAACCTTCCATTATCAAATAAAATCCAGAACAAAATACAATTTATCTCTGAGACAAATATGTCTGCAATCCCCAGAAAGACTCTATAAAGGTCAGATCACCTGTTTTGAGATATTGCTCCCCAGTATCCACCAAGACTTAGTGACATTAAACACTACATGCAGGTTTCTGGAAGGTACTTCAGTGTACTCTCAAAATAAGTTTTAAAAAACCTTATTTTTCTGTGGTGAAAGACTTCCAACCCTGACCAGTGTTTGTGGAATAAGAATATCGTGGAAAGTGTTTTTAGTTTGGCAGCAGGTGAGGTCTCTGCTCCTGGCTCTTTGTGTGCTGGTGGGGTCAGGCAGTGCCTCTCCTAATACTAGGGACTCTTGTTAAAAGTGACTGCCACAGCGATTTAAAAAAAAAATTGGTGATTGCCTTATGCATAAATGGACAAATATTTGCATTTTATAATTGTTTACCCAGAGATTAGGACAACTGAATCATAACAAGGTGCTTTTCTTCCTTTGAAATGGGGTAGAATTTTAATTAACCTTATTTCTTTCTGAGGGATTGTGGCTCTCTAGGAGGTTTTTTGCTTGGCTTCTGCTGTTATGATTATTTTATTTTACAGTGAGTTTTATCAGGGGGCTTCTTAACTGATATTGAAATAATTTCTTGGGCATCTCCTTAGATTGAAAGGTAGTTTAATCCCAAAAAGTAGAGAAATAGGCAATTGCATCTAAAAACATCAACTGGGGAGTTGTGTGTGGGAAAGAGAGAGTGATTTTCATGTTTACCAAATTCTCAAAGCTAACCGCATACACAGAATTATGTAGCACATCTGTCTACACATAAAGCTTGTAGGGTGACACGTGGTTACTGGAACTGTAAAGCAAAGATTCAGCAAAGCTACTGGTGGTGACAGGCAATTTTATTTGAAATGTGCAGCTGTTAGCCCGTTAATTTCTTAAAATAGTCCTGGAGATCAGTGGAAGTTGGGCTTGTCCTCTCCAGCAATCCCTGTGGAAATTTCCTTCCTAGAGTTAATCAGTAAATGGGAAAAAGTAAGTGATAAATGGGGTGAATACATGAATGTAGCTTAAGCTGCACAGATTGAATTCTCGTATTCCAGTCAGGAGTGACACACAAACAGGGGAAGAGCAATTCCAGAGTTTTGTACCAAAAAAAAAGAGGAAAAGAAACACTAGGGGAATTAAGGCGGAACTGAGAGATGTTTCTATAAGTGATTGTTTCCATATTACTACAATAAGATTAGATGTAGTTTCTCAAGAGATACTTCCTGTGATTGAATTTCTGAACTACCTTGGATTCAGCACATGATTGAGACACTTTGAATCCAATGATCACTTAAATGACAAAAAACCCCACTCAATGTTAAAAGAATCATTTTTACCCCACATGATTCACTTACGACCCATATCCACTACCAGAAGCCATGGAAAACTGAGTACTTGAAATACAACCATATTTGTTTAGGGGCTTTCCATAATGCAAAGCAAATTAGAGGAATGAAGCATCGATGTCCATCTGCTATGTTAAAGGAAGCATTGAATTGCCTAGTTTGGTTATATCCATATGGCTTCATAGCGACTTATCATTCAGTAATGCACAGGAGTGGCTGAGGGAGCAGGGTTGTTTAGTCTGGACAAAAGGAGGTTGAGGGGAGGCCTTATTGCTCTCTACAACTACTCAAAAGAAGTTGTAGAGAGGTGGGAGTCAATCTCTTCTCTCAGGTCAGGAGAGGTTAGAATTGGATTTCAGGAAAAAACTTTTTTGACAGAGTGGTCAGGGGTTGGAATAGGCTGCCCAGGGAGGTGGGGAGTTGCTGTCCCTGGAGGGGTTCAACAAACGAGTAGATGCAGCACTTGGGAACAGGGTTTAATGGGTAGGGTCAACTTGGGTTGACGGTTGGACTGGATGACCTTGGAAGTCTTTTCCAACCTTAATGATTCTATGATTTACCTCTGAATGGTTTAGTAGGGCCAAACCCCCCTAAAAATAAGCTATCTGATGCCATATATTTACATGATTTCCTATTTTAAGAAATCATTAACCAATCTGTTGTCGTGCTTAAGATCAGAATTAACCTTGAGACCATATCCTGGCCACTATTGTCTTCTAAGGAAACTGGTTTCACCCAGACTCCCATTAAATTAAAGTGGTAAGGCAGCACAGCCTCCTGCTGTTGATCCTGTACTTGCAAGGTGATACATGGGGCTGTTGCTGTGGCATGGGTAGGATCACACTTTGTAAAATTAAATTTCTTGGGTTTATTTTCTTGTCCCTGTTTATTTCTCAGTGTCACTGAGTTATGATCGAAGCTTAGACCTGTAGCTCAGCCGCAACAAAAGAAAGAGGCCCAACAAGCCTTTGAAATCTCCAGTTGTACCAAGCTTTTATCACTGCCATGAGCATCCTGCAACATGATTAACCTGTAAGCAATATCAGGTTTTATTTATCCTTGAGCTCAAACTGTTATGTTATTGATCTGCTTCAGGGCTAATCACTCCACTGTGTGATCTGTAAGTTGTTCCGTTGCTTCTTTCCATGGCAGAGATGGGTTTCAAACAGGGGATTAGGGCTGATGTAGTAAGAACACTAATAATTCCTCTGGTCTGATAGGAACAATAGCCATTGCTGATCATTGTCTGCCAGGGAGGATATTTGATGGCTGAATGAGAAATAAATCCTCACTGTGACTGTTTTCTGCCTCTTTCTGATCAATTAAGACTTGTTCACTTTTCTGCGCTTTATATTAATTGCAAAAAGGGAGTTTAGAAAGGTGCTTCTGATGATGTTTTTCAATTACTAAATATTTTGCTTTATATCTTCGATATTAGGCAGCAATGAAACACAGGTTTGAGCCCCTCATCCTTTGACAAAGTATTGAAGATGTTTAATCATTCTTTTAGCCAAAATATGATTACACACCACTGGTTTGGTTGAAAGTGACCTTTAAGATTATAGAGTCCAACCCTTGACCCAGAGAAAGTCCTGCATAGTTATGGATATTGATATTATAAACACAGAATCACAGAAACATCTAGGTTGGAAAAGACCATCAAGTCTCACCCTTAACATTACTCTTTATCACCCCTGAAACATATTTCTAAGAACCTCATCTATACAACTTTTAAACACATCAAGGGATGGTGACTCAACCGTTTTAATGCTTTACAACAATTAAGGAGAAAAAATGTTTCCTAATGTCTAAGCTAAACCACCCTTGATGCAGCATTAGAACATTCACTCTAGTCTTATCATGGTTTACTTGTGAGAACAGAAAATTGTTCCATAGAATTATTTGACTTGCCACCTTTGAGTCATCACCAGGCAAAACTCCTGAAGAACTTTATCATCTGGATATCTGTAGACCAGTATTGATTTCTGCTGGATGGAAGCCATTCTGCAGAGGAAACCTCGAGGAATACCTGTTTGTGCTCCATTAATAACATTTTGTGATGAGTACGGGCAAGGACTTCTCCTCCAGCATGATGAAGCATCCATTTTGAAGTACAACAAGGATAAGCATTGAGTGTTGCATCTGGGCAAGAACAATCCCAGGTACCAGTATAGATTGGGGACTGACCTGTTGGAGAGCACTGCAGGAGAAAGGGACCTGGGAGTCCTAGTGGACAGCAGGATGACTCTGAGCCAGCACTGTGCTTTGTGGCCAAGAGGGCCAACAGCATCCTGGGGTGCATCAGAAGGGGGGTGGTTAGCAGATCAAGAGAGGTTCTTCTCCCCCTCTACTCTGCACTAGTAAGACCACATCTGGAGTATTGTGTCCAGTTCTGGGCCCCTCAGTTCAAGAAGGACACAGAGCTGCTGGAGGGTGTCCAACCAACAAAGTTGATGAAGGAAGTAGAGCATCTCCCTGATGAGGAAAGGCTGAGGGAGCTGGGTCTCTTGAGCTTGGAGAAGAGGAGACTGAGGGGAGACCTCATTAAAGGGGAGACGTTCAAGACCTGCCTGAATATGTTCCTGTGCAACTTGGTCTAGGTGGTCCTGCTGTGGCAGGAGGATTGGACTGGATGATCTTTTGAGGTCCCTTCCGATCCCTGATGATTCTATGACTTTGTGTTGAAGGTTAACTTTTTATAAAGATATATTTTTCTTATCCGATGCCGATGAAGAAATACTCTGCCTTCCAACCTGTGTTTAAGCAGTGTGTCTTGGGTCATAGGCAAAAGAGAGAGAATGTGGTTGGTTGTGCAGATGACAGCACTGAGAGAGGGAGAGTTAAGTACAGAACTTGAGACAATCACTGGAAGTCATATGCGGTGAAAAACAATGTAGATCATTGAGTCACCAGTGAGGAACTGTGGAGATGTGATACCACATTGAAATGGGGTCCCAGCTAAGTCTGGCACTTAAATACTTGTAATACAAATCCACTGAGACAGATCTGGTGCTGATGCAGGGGATTGAAATAAAGAGTTTAGACAATATAGTAGATGAAGTAAGCCTTAGTATTAGTTGATTAGTAATTAAGGGTAAAGGGAGCATAAGCTCTTTTGTACCCGCTGATAATAAATTACCTCATCAAAAACTCTGCCCGGAGTTCTTGATTCCTTTCTGCACATCAATTTGGTGAGCCAGGTGGGAGATTCTCTGTTCGGCTGCTGGATCGTCTTGAGGAGTGGACACCTAAGCTGCAGCCCTGGAGTTTCTCAGAGGGTCCTCACACCCTGGGCACTCACTGCAAGAGCAGACAAGGACCTCTGGAAGCAGAGCAGGTAATTCTTGAAATACTGCTGTTGGGGTGATTGGTAAATCATGCAGAGATGTCTGGTGCATGACAGGTCCCCATGAAGTGTCAGCTGACAGGTCGGACTGGGGAGGAATTGGGATGATAACTCCCGGTTCAGTGGCCTCATCTGTCTTGGGAGGGGATCTCAGAAGGTCTCATAGCCCAGGGGATTAGGTGGCTAACTATATATGTCAATGTAGGTGTATGCAATTGGAGGGAGGAATAGTCTGTATGTTTATTTGTTTATGTATGTGTGCTTGCATGAAGAAGCCAGGCTTCAGTGTGCCCCCGTGTGTATGAAATGTAACGTAGTTACAAAGTGAGTGACAAGTTTTAGTCCATGGTTCTGTCCCTCTGTGAGGAGGTTGAAATGAGGTAAAACAAGTGTGAGAGTGGTTAGTGATTGAACGGGACGATGAAGTAGAGTCAAGAATTTATCCGTGTTTCAAATTGCACTCAAGGAAAGAATTAGGAAAACTCAGTATCCTCCCTGGGGTGGGGAAATTCCACTGCAATCTGGTGGGTCAGGCAAATATATATTCAGCCTCAGGCAACTATCTGGCTTCTTCATGTGAGCTTTATTTGACAGGGGCTGAAGCATGCCATGCTTGTAGGGGATTTCAAGCCCCGTGTCTGAAATACCCATTTCAGCATCATCTATCCTGGGTGAAATTCAGATGTGACGGGTGTAAGGTCTTACATAACTGTGATAGTGTAAGATTATGTGATGTATGTCAAAACTGCGAACATATTTTTTAAGAAACGTTATTTGAGTCGTTATTTTGTGGATGGGAGCTGGAATTGCCAACTCTTTGGGAATTTGTGAAGAAGAATTTCAGGAAATTCTAAGGCAGATAACTCAGAGATTTAAGACATGTATTTTGGAATGGAGGATCGAAATAATGGGGAGTGGTCAAAGTAAATTTAGTAACCAGATTCCTTAGGCTGTGTGTTAACATATGGGGATGATATTCTAAGAAAGGGTGAGACCGAAAGGAAAAACATATTGATTAAATATTTTAACCAATGGTGGCTGCTTTATAAGCTGGAGGAGGATAAGCGGCTGGTGGATGGTACTCTTAATTATAACGTGCTGTTGCAATTAATGTTATTTTTGAAAAGGGAATAGAAGTGGGATGAAGCTAATTATGCAGATATGTTTTTCACTTTGAGAAAACACCTTGAGTGGGAAAAGGATTGTGGAATAACATCCACCCCCCACCCCCCCAGTATTAGCACTAGAAAAGGATCAATAGAAATATGAGTTTTCAGTAGATACAGGACCTACCTTTTCAGGCTTGAATCAAGCTTTAACTTCAGTAGACGATGAGTTTCTATCTGTAAAGGAAGCTACAGGCCCAAGTGAAAAAGCATATTTTTTGAAACTATGTGACTTTAAATTAGAAAAGAATTTGGGCACACATAAATTTTTGTATTTACCAAATTCTGCAAAGCCGTTGTTGGGTCGGGACTTACTGGAACAATTGGACACAGAAAATAGATTTGACAATGGGAAAATAGAATGAAACTAGGGGAGGATCAAGTAATTGAGATTTTAACCCTAATCATGATAAGCAACAGTGAAGCTGTAAAAATACCTGAGGAAATTATGAATCAGGTGTATCTGGGAATGTGGGCTATAGCGGTACCAGCAAAAGCTAAAACATCACAACTGGTTGTAATAAAGCTAAAAATGAACACAGCCAGAGTTAAGCAATATCTTTTAAGAATTGAAGATCAATAGGGAACTAAACCCACCATAGAAGAGTTTTCAAATTTTGGGTTATTAGTAGAATGTGAGTCCAATTACAATACCCCTATTTTACCAGTGAGAAAACTGACTGAAACTATAGATTAGTACAGGATTTACAGGCAATTAATCAAATAACTGAGGATATATACCCAGTGGTAGCTAATCAATATACACTGTTAACTAAATTGACTCCTGAATTGACTTGGTTTACTGTGTCGGATCTGAAGGATGCCTTCTTTTGTTTACCCCTCGACCGTGAAAGCCAGAAGTTATTTGCCTTCTGATGCCCACTGGTGATAATAAATTATCTCAACAAAAACTCTACCCAGAGTTCTTGATTCCTTTCTGCATGTCAGTGCTGAAAGCATTGAAGGGGTAAGGTTATGGATCCGTCTTGGGCACTGTAGGAGATGCATGATGATTATCAGGAGGCAGTAGCTGGTATCCAGCAAAGATTTTTAGCAGTTGACATTCCGTTGCTTTAAGAAAAGGAAAACTAGCCATTGAGAAGTATTCCTTCTTAAACAACTTCCAAAGGCTTTTTCTTGTGTAAATATATATACAGAATATATATATATATATATATATGTATATATGTTAAATGCCACCATGATTTATTATAAACTGGTTATCTTTGAAAGTTTGGAAAAAATATTGCATTTCCCTGTAGAAAAGAAACTTTGTAGATGTGAAAGTCCATGTCCATTTAGTTTGAGCAAGGATTTAGAATAAATTACTTTCGAACTCATGCAAAATTACTTCCTGAGGAAGGTGAGCAAACAGCAGAAGATGCAGAATGTTAACTCCCTGTTTTGTTTCAGTTTTCCAATACAAGGTTAATTATTTTTAATGCATTAATTAAAACACAACAGGGGACAGGAACCGAATAAAGAACAGGTCAGAGGACTCTTACATAGGTTGGATGTTTTCAGCTCAACAGGCTCTGACAAATTTTACTCTAAGGGCACTTAAGAACTAACTAAAGGAATGTCTGTGCTTAAAGATAGGGTAAAATCCCAGAGAATTCCAGAAGGCCCCACGTATTTCCGAAGACAGATGGGATGCAGAGAGTTTCAGGAAATATTAAGCAAGCACCCTTAATCACAGAATGCAGAGGAGATGCTGTAAAATTAAACGCATACGTGTAGAAACAGAGAGTAAGTTGCTGCTATGGTGGATTGTCGGGACCAAATGGTGCCTCTTGTCTGATCATAACCTGCTGATATGAAAAGGATGTGAGATTAGGGTAAAGGAATAAAAAGCTGATAAAAGCTTGGTAATCGTTTCTACATAACCCCTCACAGCATTTTGCATACAGCACGTGGACATTGTCCTTGCTTTGCTTTTGTGTGACAGTTCTTCAATACTAATCAGGCCAGGCAAGTTAATGACAAAACTGACTGAATGCCTATCCTTCCACTGCTCTTCGAGAAGCTTCCACACTCCTGGGGTTTAGCAGTGCCATCATTTGCAATCAGTAATTTCCCTGTTTTTTGCAATGGTAGAGGATTAAAGAACAATTAGATTTCAATCTGAGCACTAATCCAGCTTTGGACAGCTTTCCATTCCTCAGACTGGGACATCAGCACAGTTGTTGATTATTCCAGCAAACTTTGCATTTAATTGGTGTTTTTTCTCTGTGGCCACACACAACAGATGATAAAATCACCATCCTCTTCTTTCTAAAATAGATGTTCTAAAATAAATGTTCAATAACCTATGGCATCTTCTGAAGTTGAACCTTTAGAACAGAGGGAATGTTTGAGAGGGATTTGTGAGTAGCAAGGAAAATCCCCTCTGTCCTGGGTTATAGAAGCAAGAAGTTTGTGTTCTATTTTCATCTGTTATTGGGAAGCTGTATGGTTTTATTNATGACAAAACTGACTGAATGCCTATCCTTCCACTGCTCTTCGAGAAGCTTCCACACTCCTGGGGTTTAGCAGTGCCATCATTTGCAATCAGTAATTTCCCTGTTTTTTGCAATGGTAGAGGATTAAAGAACAATTAGATTTCAATCTGAGCACTAATCCAGCTTTGGACAGCTTTCCATTCCTCAGACTGGGACATCAGCACAGTTGTTGATTATTCCAGCAAACTTTGCATTTAATTGGTGTTTTTTCTCTGTGGCCACACACAACAGATGATAAAATCTCTCTTCTTTCTAAAATAGGTGTTCTAAAATAAATGTTAAATAACCTATGGCATCTTCTGAAGTTGAACCTTTAGAACAGAGGGAATGTTTGAGAGGGATTTGTGAGTAGCAAGGAAAATCCCCTCAAACTGATTTTCAACACACTGGATTTTTACTGGTTTTCCGAAGACCACATTCTCATTTTCATGTTACACAGGCTTGTGTCACTCTTTGGCAGCATGTTATGTAACCCTATTGTGGAGGAAACTGCTGGTGAGTAAGACAAGATGCCGTTTATTTTCTAATTGCTGTCAATGCAAACTGGTGAGCTGGGGTGGAGTGAGGAGAGGCACGTACTGGCACTACTCTAGCAGGGAAAGCTGCTTGAAGCAATCACCTACAGTGCTTAGACACGGCCAGAGGAACCTTTCATCTCTAAAACATTCTCTGTTAGTCATGAGACAGGAGTATCTCCATGTAGGCAGGAGATAAGCTGCTTTAAAAGCATCTGGAGAAAAGCACAGGGCCCCTGGAGATCACATCCTATATTCCAGTGTGGGTACGTATTCACAAAGTCCCTCAGCAGCTGGAATGAGACTTGTTTATCATTCAGGATTAGTTTTTTTCCTATTGCCTGTGATTTTCATGATGTTTCTGGTTTAATATAGTGCATTTGGGGTTTTTTCTCAAAAGCTTTGTGACCTGCAGGCATATCCTCAGGCTGGGCACCTCAAGAAAATTTGTGTGTGTTCTGATGGTAGAAAGAGCCCTTTGAGATTTACCCTTCGAATTTTAGATGGTGTTTATTATTCTGACATCCTGTTATATTTGTACTGGTTTAATTTCACTGTGCTTGGAGTGTTGCACCTTTGGGAAGGAGGTAAATTTGGGAACTGGGGCTGAAGCTCATTATTTAAATAATAGTTTTGTGCTTACAGCAAGGAGCCATGTTGCCAGGATTTTCTTGTTGCCTTCTAGGCTATGGCCTGAGTCATGAATTTAGCATCTTGCTGCTGTCCTCCCAGGAGAAAATTCCCTCTCCTGTTCACTGATTACTTAGCTGGACACACCACTTAGCTGGACACATACTCTCATCACAGGATGAGAACTTGATTGGTCTGCCAGAAGAAGTTTTGTCCCTCCCTGAGGTCTGCGTCTGGAGTATTGTGTCCAGTTCTGGGCCCCTCAGTTCAAGGAGGACACAGAGCTGCTGGAGGGTGTCCAGCATAGAGCAACAAAGATGATGAAGGAAGTAGAACGCCTCCCTTATGAGGAAAGGCTGAGGGAGCTGGGTCTCTTGAGGTTGGAGAAGAGGAGGCTGAGGGGTGGCCTCATTCCTGTCTATAAATATGTGAGGGATGGGTGTCAGGAGGATGGAGCCAGGCTTTTCTCAAGGTCATCTGGTGACAGGACAAGGGGCAATGGGTGCAAGCTGGAACAGAAGAGGTTCAATATAAATATCAGAAGGAACTTCTTCCCAGTGAGGGTAAATGGAGGGTTGGAACAGGCTGCGTAGGGGGCTTGTGGAGTCTCCTTCTCTGGAGATGTTCAAGACCCACCTGGATGTGTTCCTGTGCAGCTTGGTCTAGGTGATCCTGCTGTGGCAGGGGGATTGGACTAGATGATCTTTAGATGTCTCTAATCTATGATTCTATGATTGCAGTAGGGACACCCCATCATAGCTGTGCAGCTGAAAATACAGGTAAGATGCAGTTACACCACACAACTGGACCCACCAGATCAATACTTTCTCTTAAATTATCCTTTTCCACCATTTGTTTCCTCCTTAAAAAAGAAAATTTATGTCAATAAGAAGTAGCTTCATACAGTTCCAATAGACAATAACTGTTTAACACATAAAAACCGTACCAGACCCCACAGGAAGTAACAAACCTAAGTGATGTAGGGCTCAAACTGCGATAAAAGTGTTTATTTTTGAACATGTCTGTGCTGTTTATTAATTAAATGAAGTTTTGGTAATTAGTCCATGATGGCAGAAACTAGATAGGCATCAAGAAACCCCATTAATCTCTAAAAATGTAAATGATTTTTTTAGAGCTGCTTTCACTCAGCAATACTAATATCCAATTAATAATATCACACAGTAATTGCCGAGGTTTTTCTTTCCTGTGTAAGGTAAGTGGAAAATGGTGTGATTATAATTATGATGCCATTTTGCAGAAGAGCGAAGCTGAAACACAAAGGAAAAACTGAATTCCTCAAACTTGCATGCTATGGTGAGTTCCAAGAAGCCTAAAATAGCTATTGCCCTCGTCATCAGCCCATTACAGCACAATTCACACGCTGCTATTAGCATAGATTTGGGGGCAGTTCTGGCCCCCTCACTTCAACAAGGAGACAGAGATGGTGGGACAGATTGAGAGGTATAATGAGGTTGGGGAAGGGACTGGAGGGGAAGTCTGATGGGGAGAGGCTTGGGGAGCTGAGTTTTAGCCTGAGAAGAGACTCAGGTGGAGCGTTCTCCCTCTACAACTGAAGAGGGGTTGCAGTCAGGTGGAGGTTGAGGCTCCTCTCCCAGACAACTAGTGACAGGACAAGAGGGCAGGGCCTAAAGCTGCACCAGGGGTGGGTTAGATTGGATGTTAGGAAGCCCTTTCTCATGGAAAGGGTGACCAGACCCTGCAATGGACTGCCCAGGGCAGTGGTGGGGTCCCCATCACTGTTGAAGAACAGCCTGGCTGTGGCCCTTAGTGCCCTGATTTGGCGTTTGTGGTGATGTCAGGTCCTGGGCTGGGCTAGAAGAGCCTCAATGATTCTGTGATTCAGTGAATATACTAAGTTTTGTGTCTGATACTGGCAATGTTAAAAAATCATAACATGTCTGGCAAGAGTAGAACTTCTGAAGACCAGTAAGAATCTGGGAGGAACTGGATCTTTCAGTGACATTGCTGTAGGGTTGAACTGGACAATATTGAAATTAAGCGTGCAGTTTCCAGAGGTGGTTTGGAATGGAGCTTTGATTTAGAGGGTGTGTGAGGAGGAAGGCCGTTTTAGAAGCTGATTTTGAGAAAATGGCTCTCCCTGGAATCAGAAGAAAGCAGCTAAACCAAAGAGCTACATCAGAATGCTGACTGTGTCCTGTTCAGAGGCTCTTGTTACTTTCTTCTGTCCCAAGAGGGAGTGTATACTGGGAGAGCTAAGCTGAGGTTCATGTTCCCCAATTTCTTTCTTTGTACACAAGTTTATTTGGTGACATTAAGAATCCACATTACATTACATTTAATACAACATTCTAAATCCCTGCTGTCACCTGGCTGTGGAAGGCTTGAATTTCTGCTTTTCTGTGACCTCTTTATACTCTTGGATCTGCAAAGCCGCTGACTGGGAGAATCTTGCTTGTGGCAGAAAGCTAGCACAACATCTTTATGCTTTGCTCTGGCAGCTCTTGTTATTTTAGGAAAGGGAAGTAAGAATCGGTCATTGGGATGGAGAAGCTGAACAGGAGGATTTTGAAGCAGATGTTGTCAGCAATGAGGGGGAGATGGCAGATGTGAGACCTAAATTCTTATTGGTGGGAAGCCAGGGCACAACATGCTCCATCTGCTCCTGACTACATGTGACCCAAGCAGTAGTGAACTCTGTGATTAAAGTGGAATTTACCCTCCAGGGCAGGAAAGCCCCCCCTCAGCAAAGAAGGACAATTAAAGGGACAAGCCTGGAAAAGAAAGGATGCTACATGTAAAGTCTCTAGGAGAACCAGTACTGTATGCTTGCAAACAGCTGTATGTTTTCTGTTATAGGGCCTGCCTGGCTGCAAGACCTCACAAAAATGAGCATTTCCTTCCCTGAGAAATCAGGCTGCCTTGCTAAAATACAGGGAAAGATTATGATTAGATCAGAAAAAGCTTTGTCTGTCCTAAAATTTAGTTTGTTAAATACAAAAAGTAATGAATCATATACTCATGGAATCCTTAATTGGGAAAAGACCTCACAATGAACCCAAATGTCCCAAGGCTAGGCTCTGTCCCTAAGCTCCAGATCTCCACAACTTTGAATCTGGTCCAGGGATGGTGAAGAAACTTAACAATCAAATCCTTGCTGCATCAGTTCTGGCAGCAGAATGAGGTCATGCTCATATCCATTTTGGGAAAGCGTGGTGCTGCTCAGTTGACTTGGACCACTGTGCACTACAGGAGAATGCCAATAGTTGGTCTGTTTAGATGTATGTAAGCAGTAGTTGCTTTAAATAAGAAACATAACTCTCTAGGATGTCTTTAATCTGCTCAGAGAAGACCACTAAAGAAATATTCCTTATGGATGGAGTGTTAAGGAGCTCATAGGAGTATAAATGAAACAATAATCACAATAACAGCAAGTAAGGAATATGAATGTGTTCATACAACAGAAGCATCTGTGAAACAGCTGCTAGGTGTTGAAACAAAGGTAGAAAAGCTAGACAAGAGTCTTCCTCTTTGAGAATGAGAACTTGAAGACAGAGTTAATTTAATTTTTGGTTATTGACATGGACACAGCTCCAGATCTAACCTGTGAGGTTCACCTCAGTCCTGTGATAAATGCAATGAGTTCCTTGGAGTTACACTGAATGACAAGGCTTTGGGATGGTGATTAGTGGTAAATCCTGAAATAAATTCTAATCTAATGTGTTGCAATTGTTCACTGTAATTGATTACGTGAAAGCATAAATACAATTTTCTCTACTTTATAACAGGAAACTTAATCATTGGAAAAATAGTCTGGTACAACTGGCCTGCTGGTGTCTTTCAGTCCGTGGCTGTGAGTGGAGTGGTGATCTGGTCGTATCCTAACAATAACAGAAATGATCTGGTGTTTGCACATTGCTTCTCCCTTCAATTTTGCAGTATTTTGTTTCTTTCTTTTCCTCTCTACTGCAGTGTGGCAACTTTTGGGAAAGTTCCTGACTGAGCTGGGAAAGGGATGCAGGATTCAGAAAATCTGTATCCTTTTGGGTGGTGGGTATTTTACAGTGGCCATGTGATTTTGGAGTGGAGAAACCTGACTTCTGTTCCTCTTTCAGTTCCAAGAGTTCCACCTCCCATAACATTTCCTGAACATCCACAATCTAAGTTGCTTTGGGATGTGAGGTTTGATTCTTCCTTTCTGTTACAGCCTTTGGCATGTTATTCCTAAAACTGGGCTTTTCCTGGGTCACTGCTGTTTTCCAATCATGCTGAACTGGCAGAGATTAACTATTAATTGACGCTGAAGAGCCATAAGCAGAGAGTGAACTAATCAGCCCTATGCATATATATCTTATTCCATACAGTAACCGATACCTGTTTATCAGATTCGCCTGGTGGCCCTGGCTGAGGCTGGGAGTGGAGCTCCTGATGTTCCTTTCTATGTTCATATACAACAACTTCATGCTAGTTATTTTAATTAAAAAGAAAACCACCCAAAAGAACAAAAGCCTGAGCATTTACTTTTGCTGTAGGTTATCTTTCCACGCTACCTGAGATTATCTGTAAACGAAGATACACAAATTTGAATAGAACAAGCATGAACATGACTGAATAACAGGTTATTAAATTTGCAGGAAGACAATAGGTATTTAAATTAAGGAGACATCAGAAATCTGCATGCAAAAATGTTTAGCGCAAAGACTACAACATCTAACAGGATGAGACAAGCAAGAGCTCATCAGCAGAGGTAGGCTCTAATTGCAATGTCACAGTAAGGAAGACAAAGAAAAGAGACTCTTCAACCCCAGCAGTTTTGGATTTTTTTCATAGAATGAAATTTGTCGAGAAACATGGGAGAAATCTCGTTCCGTTGTTTACTGCCATATCATCAAGGTAACAGAACAAAATGTGTTAAAAGAAAAAAGCATCAAAGAAATGCTCTGAAAAGAAGTAGCAGCCTGGGATAGATGGAAAAGCTCCCTCAGAGTCAAATCAAGCCTCAGAGCAGAATAATGCTCTCGTACGCATTATATTCATTAGCAACTATTCTGCATCCTATTTAGCAAGTGTTTCTGTGAGCAACAGAATGCATGACGCTTCATTTTCTCCAGTGCCATCTGTCGCGTGGAATCTTTAATAATGGCTGAATCTGCTCCAAACACTTGTTCAGAGGCATCATTTGGCGGTCTCTGTCCTTGGGCCTTTCATGCTGCCCTTTCTGACCAACCTGGGAGCTTAACATCTGTGATCCTTTGGCCCCAGGGCCAGCTAGCATTGACCTTGGCTCATAAACATGGATGAGAAGTTTTCTGTTTGGAAAATTTCAGAGTGGAGAATGATGGATTTCTAAGTTCTATTGCATTGGAAAAGAAGGAAGGAATCCTGAGATGGGCTTAGAAAATTAAGATTATTTCTTATGAGATTCATGGTGTTTTCCACAACTACTGTATTTGTGAACAGTCAGTTAATAATGGCAAACAGCTGAGCAGTGCTGGGGATGCTCCGTTTGATCCTAACTACCTGACTCCATGTCTGCATGTGTGCAGCACTTGGTCTGTCCTGAGGCTCAGGACATGGTATGCCATCTTTTCACAGATTGACTTCCAGCCTTTCCCCAGAAGCTGTCCCTGCTGAGTGCCAGGTTTGATTGGCTGTGGAGTAACGTAATTCCATTGGCTCAGCCAGGCTCGTGTTAATTGTCATTTACATGAGTAGGGGGATAGGAGGAGGGAGGTGGCCTTCCATACCTCATCTGGAAAATGGAATATTGTGTGTGTGTACGGATTGATCTGATCCTGCTGGAGCCAAGGAGTAACCTCCCCCTGATTGTCAGTTGTGTTAGGGCTCTGCTTAAGGACTTGTATTTTAGCCTGAGGTACAAATAAATAGCCTTACCAGTGGTGAAGGGCCAATGCTGGTCCTGTTTGCAAGATGAATTATCCGGTAAGGAAAAATGAAAGCTTATAGGAGAGACGCCTGTAATCTAAAGGATAAACCATTGTTTTCTTAACAGCAGTAGTTATTTCTGTAGACTGCGCTTTTATCACTGAATAACAAACCCTATTTAAATCTCTGCTCAAAGCTGGCTGTCACTAAAATACTTGTAATGCTTTGAGCAGGTAGAAAAACATTGTCATTAAGGTCAAGGATCAGAGACTTCTCTTTGGTAGGGAAATCTCCATCATGTGAATATGTCTCCATTATGATAAAATAAGGAACTAAACTACAAGGAGGTCATTGACTCTAAGAAGCAATTTCCCAGCTCTTATGGCTTCTGATACTCTGCGGTGTAATTCACAAACAAAAGCATAAATCAACAGCAACCTTTTCCAGCAGGTTAGCGGGGAATGGGGAGAGACAAAGCTGTGGAACACGGGATATTCGATTGCCATGACCAGTTCCCTGTAACCACTCTTAAAAGAAAGCAGGACATTCTTACCTTATAATTGCGAAGATATTTTGTGAAATCTTGCATATTTTCAGAGTGCTTCAGAGCACCCACTGTAATAAGTCTTTCTGCTGTACAAAATATGAACAAGCAAACAAACAAACGCAAACGCCTGTATATCTATTTCCTTGCCATGCCAGTGAATTTTCCTATTACATGCCTGGCTGCTCCCCATTCTGCCACTTACTTTATCACAACACTTACAAAGGCTGCCAGGCCACGAACAAGCCGTTTCAAGGAACATATGCAGAGGCTGCAGCGTCTCATAAATGCAATCCATTTTATTTCATTTCTTGATGGTCTGTGCTCAGCTGTAACCTTTCTGCTGACTCAGCTATCAAGAGGGTTTATCAATTGTACGAGCTTATGTTTCCCAGCATCTCTGAGTAAAAATTATCTTAGCGTTTTGATGCTTCTTCAGCTCGCAGCTCTGCTTACAGCACTCAGCAGCGTGTGCTGCCTCCAACAGTAGAGTTTAAGAGCAGAATTGTGTCCCTCTGTTATGATTTATTTATTGAAACAAAAAAATAGATTTTTAGGTTTGGAAATTGGCTGATTTTGGGTGGTTTTAGTGTGCTGGAGCTATACTGAAATGTCCATGTTGTGGACAAAGTGTACTCTGGTAATGATATCTGCAGTGGCAGAGCATTAGAATGTTGAGAAATAAAGGTTTTGAATAGCTAATAAAAGAAGAAAAAAACTAAGCCTAGGACTTAAATCTGAAATTAAACTTCCAGTTGTTGCTCAATGCTGCAATTGCCTGGAGCAATGGCTGGAATATGTTGGGTAGTCAACTCCTCTGGTATGGAAGAGGTGGAAGTGTGAATTGTGTAGCAATTCAGTGACAGAAGATGGAATTAGCTTGTTATTCTAAATATGAAGTGTTGGGGCTTGATGTTTTTAACAGTTCTATTGCCCTGTCATCACAGAATCATACAATCATTAGGGATTGGAAGGGACCTCGAAAGATCATCTAGTCAAATCCCCCTGCCACAGCAGGATCACCTGGACCAAGCTGCACAGGAACACATCCAGGTGGGTCTTGAACGTCTCCAGAGAAGGAGACTCCAGAAGCCTCCTATGCAGCCTGTTCCAATGCTCCGTTACCCTCACTGGGAAGTTCCTTCTGATATTTATATTGAACCTCTTCTGTTCCAGCTTGTACCCACTGCCCCTTGTCCTCTCACTAGATGACCTTGAGAAGAGCCTGGCTCCATCCTCCTGAACCCCACCCCTCACATATTTACAAACTTGAATGAGGTTACCCCTCAGCGGCCTCTTCTCCAAGCTCAAGAGACCCAGCTCCCTCAGCCTCTCCTCATAAGGTTCAGCTGTTCTACTTCCTTCATCATCTTTGTTGCTCTATGCTGGACACCCTCCAGCAGCTCTGTGTTCTTCTTGAACTGAGGGGCCCAGAACTGGACACAATACTCCAGATACGGTCTCACAAGTGCAAAGTAGAGGGGCAAAGAGCCTCTCTTGATCTGCTAACCAGCCTGCTTCTGATGCACCCCAGGATGCTATTCCGTGCCTGCTTTGGTAGACATGATATCATATACCCTCCTATATGCAACTGTCTTATAAAAGCTCGATATTTTCAGCAAAGTCTCAATTCTGAATGGAAATTCCTTTTTCTTTTAAAGTAATAACTGAAAATTCTGCTTTCAGTTACATTACTGTGCTCAGTATATTTAGAAAATGGGTTTTCCATACAATCTCTAGTTTGCTGTGCTTAAGCAATACTGAGAAGCAATTCTGAAAAAGGTTTTTCTTGTCCTCTCCTTAAAATACAGTTGATGGCTCAAACTCTGTCGTTTGACAACATGTTGCTGCTGATGTGAGCACTGAGATTTGTTCTGTTTTGGTGCTGCTTCCCTGATAATTAAGGAATTGTTTTATTGTTTTTAGGGTGGAGTGCCGATATCTAGATGTAATGCTATAATCAGTAAGCAAAAATTGCTGTGAAAATGTCAGAAATTGTCATTTGGGAAATAATCAGGGGAGAAACTAAAATGGCATCTCATGTATATAATAGTATTATAAGTAATTTTAATGCTATGAATTAATTGAATTGTAATACTATATTATTATTATGATGTATGTAATGCATATGTGGTGTAAGTGTATTTGGTAGCAGAACCATAGAAAAAAATTTGCTCCCACACTTTGAAATTAATCTCTGCATTCTTTTTCCATTCCAGTGGAAGGACTTTCATTGTGAGTTGGGATAGTTATGGATTTTACCCTCTGGCTGGTATAAGAAGTTGCTTATTTTTTCTTTAAGAATTGTTTCAAAAAGGAGACTTTTTTTAAAAGAAATTTTGTTGGTATAGTTCTATGAGGAAAGCAGTTCAGAGTATTTCACCTGTGAAATTAATCTGCAGGAAATAACTGATATCAGCAAAATTGTCTTGCCTGAGTAGAAGAGGAAAATTGCAGCAAAATCTCATACGTACCCATTTCTTTGGGTACTTTGGTTAGACAGAGGCTGTGAACAGAAACTTCTGGCGAATATGCAATCGTGTTTCTTTTTATCTAATCAAAACTTAACCTCCATCATCTGTGTAATCTCTGAAGAAAACCTTTTGTGATGAAATGTGGAGCCCTGTGAATGGAGAAGATGGCTAACAGCTTTTTCCCTCTGAATATCTTGATTTGAAATGCAGTCATAGACATAATCTTAATTTTAGGTAAGTTTCATCTTGTGTCTTACCCGTTTCTGTTTTAAGCATGTTTTGTTATGATGCTCACACCTTTCTAAAGCAGCTTGATACACCTTCATGCTACCAGTTTACTCTTTATAAAGCACTGAGATTATCACATGCTGGTTTGAAGCTCCCCTGATTTTGTCTGCAAAGCACCAGCCTCAACCATGCCTCTGTTGTGGGTCACAGTGAGGTACATTTTACCCATCTTAAAATTTTATTTCTTAAATTGTTCTGCATTTGTATCTGTGAGTGCTTAAAGAGAAGGCCACTACCAGCAGGACTCATGTTTGCAGATGAGGATCCTGGGTCTGCGTCATGGTGAGGCCACTCCTCCCAGGAATTTGTAGATTTGTGCACTCACCTGTGCCAATTACTGAATATCATGACTGACTACAGTAATTTCTTTCCATCAGAAACTGAAAATTAGTAGTCATGTGCCACTTTCTCACAGAGAGTGGTCAGGCACTGAAATAGACTTCCCAGTGAGGTGGTTAAGTTGCCATCCCTGGAGGTGTTCAAGGATCATTTAGATGTGGTGTTGAGAGATATGGTTTAACAGGGGAACTCTGTAGAGTGAGGTTAATGGTGGGTTAATGATGATCATAGAGTAATTAAGGATTGGAAGCAACCTTGAAAGATCATCCAGTCCAATACCTCTGCCACAGCAGGATCCCCCAGACCAAGTCCAGGTGGGTTTCAAATGTCTCCAGAAAAAAAGACTCCACAAACCCCCCAGGCAGCCCCCTCCAGTGCCTCACCACTCTCTCTGGGAAGAAGTTATAGAAACCCCAGGGTCCTTTCCAATTGGAAAGAGTCTGTGATTCTGTGTGATTCTTAAAACCACAGTTCTTGGACTGAAAGGAAAATGAAATTATGCACAAACTTATTAAAAATTCCCTCTTGATTGGAAGAGAAGTGAGCAGCAAACCCCTGAAAAGAGAATGAAATAAATACAAAGAACACACTTTACATCTCAGCCCTCTAAAGGAGAACGGATGCTTTTTTCCCTTTGGGGCTGAATTACAGCACCTTAGAATTCAGGTTGGGATTGTAAGGTCTTCCAAGCATTTTCTGTGGTTTTAGATGGGTGAAGATAGGTGAAGAAGATAGTATAAAATTAAGACTGGTTGAGTATTTCTTGTTGGGTTTTTTTTTCCTAGTGATATCACTGGTTTGTCCCAGTAAAAGAAATGTTGGGTTGTCTAGCTTAGTGGTTTGTACCCAGAGGCCTGGCACAGGTATTCATCTTGAGCTTTGTCCACCTTGTTATTAGTGTATCAAGATGAATTATTGGATGATGGTTTTCCTTAAAAATAAAGAGAAAGCCAAGGCATAAGAGGAAGTGGAATCAAAATGGAGCTCTTTTTTATTCTGTCAACTCTTAACTTTTCTTGATGCCTCTTATTTCTCCCCCAGAAAACTCAGTCTGGAGCGGAGAGTATAAAAAAGATGCTTTAAAGAGCCTTCCCAAACTGGCAGTGCCTTTATTTACCCACATTTCACCCTGACTCATTACATCTCATCATGAGGCTCCCCAGGCGACGCATACAAAGAAGAGCAGGCATAAATCAAACTAGATGCAACACTTCCCTTTCTCTACTGAGTTCCAGACTCTAACCCTCCCCCATCCCCCCATAATATACAGAAAGAACATATATTTTTTTCCTTATTACTCGCAGAGGGAATATCATTCCTTATATTATCATCACTCTTTTTATCCAATAATAATGGTAATAAAGATAAAGCTCATCGCATATGTATTTTAAAGCAGGATATAATTCTGTGGCAATACAAGTGTGTTATTTTTGCCATTGTTCATCTAATCTCTGGAGAGTTTTTCTTTCTAGTGAGTAGCTGATATTAAACTTTCCTGTCAAATTCTAAGATGAAGTTTCTACTAAACAGTTTTTGAGTGTTTTATGGGAAAAAAATCCGTTCTTCGAAGTGTGTGACCTGAACTTAATTTTTTTTTTCCATTTCTATGGGGACAGTAAATCCAAAATAAGTTCTTTTTGACTATTCTATGGCGATCCAAATTGAATTGAAGTTTTCTGAGTAGGGTTTGGCTTTGGGTTTTTTTGGCACCCTTTAGTAATGTGTAGAAGTTCCCTGTGGGTGTTATTCTTGCTGCCTTATTCTAGACCAATCTCCTGAAACAGCCTGTCTAGACTCATGATCAATGAATTGATGAAGGTTTTCCTGGAGTGGGATGCTTGGTACATGGGGCTCTGCTCTGATTTCCCTCCTCAGTGCAACATTCCTTGCCAATGAAAGAATTCCCCCTGGAAATAGATTTGTTTGTATGCTTCTGTTAGGACTGATTTGGTTTGGTTTGGGGGCAGGGGAGGGATTGTGTTGGTTGGTTGTGGTTATTTTGTTTTGCTTGCTTGGTTTGGTTTGATTTTTTTCTCCTAATCATAGAATAGAATCATTAGGGATCAGAAGGGACCTCGAAAGATCATCTAGTCAAATCCTCATGCCACAGCAGGCTCACCTAGACCAAACTGCACAGGAACACATCGAGGTAGGTCTTCAATATCTCCAGAGAAGGAGATCCCACTACCCCCCTGGGCAGCCTGTTCCAATGCTCACTGGGAAGAAGTTCTTTCTGATATTTATATGGAACCTCCTGTATTCCAGCTTGCACCCATTGCCCCTTGTCCTATCACCAGATGACCTTGAGAAGAGCCTGGCTCCATCCTCCTGACACCCACTCCTCACATATTTATAGACATGAATGAGGTCACCCCTCAGCCTCCTCGTCTCCAAGCTCAAGAGACCCAGCTCCCTCAGCCTTTCCTCATAAGGGAAATGTTCTACTTCCTTCATCATTNGTACTTTTCTCCTACACTGCTCTCCAGATGCTAATAGAGATGCTGATCTCCCAATAAGTTGGGGATTCTACCAATGTCTGTATCATTCACTGTTTATCTGCCAGCATGTTCTCAAAATACTGGAAGAGGAAAATGTGAGATGCAAAAGAAAAAAAAGAGGTGAAGTAAATAGTGGGGATGAGAGAGAAATTTCCACCAAGGGAATCAAGTGGTCCTTTGTGCCTGGTAGACCAGCAAGCTTATGCTTCTGGGATTTGTCTGAGGCATACTGAACTTAATTGTTGTCTTTGTTGGTGTTGGGTTTTTTATTGTTTGATGTGATGTTTCTCAGCCTCAGCACAGAGGAAAGCACAGATTTTGTGATGTAGAAAAAGGAAGGTCAGGATGTGAGGACTTGGGAATGTCCTCCCCAAAATTTGCAAATGGATGGGTTTGTTGCAGGAGTCAAGATACAGATTTGTAATTCAAGTAGAACTAGGTGAGAAGGGAGGAGTGAGCAGCAATGACAGGAAACCCCTCTTCCCCAAACCCATTACAGTCATCTTTTGATAAAAGAGTGGTCTTTCCTGGATAGCTGTGTCTTGAGGCTCGTTTGTTCAACAGCCTTAAAGATTCTGCCAGAATGTTGCCAGCATCAATTTTAGATGTGCATGGAGGTGAGAACTGAATCTTGTTGTGGGTTCAGGTAGGTAATTATCATCCAAAAATGTTAATACCAATTAGTGCTGTTCCTCATCCGATAGATCTTCAGATTCCACAGGTTAGGAGGAAATTTTTTCTTGTTTCCAAAGAAAAATACAGAAGGGGTTTGAGATAGGGGGAGGGGTTGCAAACTAAACCACCACAACTACTTAGTAACTTTTTAAAATTATAAATGGTCAATGCTGTTCTTAATGCAAAATATTTTCCATTTTTTTTTAAAGTTAAAATAATGAAGCATGTTTTTCCAAATGGAGCATGACATTTATTTAAACTCTTTCTCTTCCAAATGATTATTTTTGTACATGTGTTTCTAGAAAGAGGGGCATGCACATCTAAATCCATGCATTGGTACCTCTAACAGTTCTGAGGAAAGGCAGGATGTGTAAATTCATAGATTCATAGGAT
>VZRI01014180.1:5272-24424 GCA_013397515.1 Upupa epops | reverse complement strand
GAGGCTCAGGCCAGCCTGCTGTAAGGTGGAGTGTTTCCCTGACCATGGCAAGGAGGTTGAACTGGATGATCCTGTGGTCCCTTCCAACCCTGAATGATTCTGTGATTCTATAGCTTCTTCCCAGTGAGGGTGACGGGGCACTTGAGGGGGCTACCTAGGGGATTTGTGGAGTCTCCTTCTCTGGATACATTTGAAACCCTCCTGGACTTGGTCTGGGTGATCCTACTGTGGCAGGGGGCATGGACTAGATGATCTTTCCATGTCGCTTCCAATCTGTAATGTTCTGTTCTGTGACTTCGTCTGGGTGTCCTGCTGTGGCAGGGGGATGGACTAGATGATCTTTTGAGGTCCCTTCCAATCCTTAATGATTCTATGATTCTATATCACTATGACACTCCATAATCTGGTCAAATTAACTGACCCATTACTGATCTTCCAGAATGGTGGCAAGGAAGCTGTATTCTGTAGTGTGAGAGGAATGAAGAAAGACTTCAAGGCCTTGGGACGGTTGGTGAAATAGTCTGGAGTGTAAATTATTTTGTATTCTTTTCTTCCATTTTTGGGTGAAGAGATGGGCTAGGATAGACGGATTCGGTTCATAAATGTGTGGCTATGAGTTTGGGGCTACAGACAGGGATTTGAGTCCTTTGATAATAGCTGGTTTTATTAGAAATCAGACTTGGCAGTGATACATGGGAAAGGTTTATCTCAGAAGTGAAAAAGGATTCTAGGACAGGGATTATCAGGGCTCATTCAGAGAGCTTTAAAATAGACTTGAAGGGGGATGGAGTTGTAGCTGAGTGTGCACCAGTGGGGCAGTGCTCCAGTATAGATGAAAACCAGGAGGTCCCCTACCTTCCTATGGTGAAATTGGAGCACTCAGCTCGCTCCCTTAAATGCTAGTACATCAGCGCAAAGCAGCATGGGGAATAAGCAGAAGGTGTTAGAAATCTGCGTTCAGTCAGGAATGTGGACATGGATGGCTATGCTCTTCTCAGGAAAGACAGGCCAGCAAGGTGGTGGAGTTGCTCTTTATGTGAGAGAGCAACTAAAATGTACTGAGCTTGGTCCAGGGTCAGATGAAAAGAGAACTGAGAGTTTGTGAGCATAGATTAAGGGACAGGCTGGCTTCACCAAAGGGAGGTCATACCTCCAAAGGGAGGTCAACCTGATAGCCTTTTATGAAGACATAACCAGATGGATAGATGATGGCAAAGCAGTGGATGGGGTCTATCTTGGCTTTAGTAAAGGATTTGACACAGTTGCCCACAGCATCCTCACAGCCAAACTGAGGACGTGTGATCTGCAAAATCAGGTAGTGAGGTGGATTGTGAACTGGCTGCAGGACAGAAACCACAGAGTACTGAACAATGGGACAGAGTGTAGTTGGAGGCCTGTATCTAGTAGTCTCCCATAGGCTGGTACTGGGTCCAGTACTACTCCATATATTCATCAACAAACTGGATGAGGGATTAGAGTGCACTGTCATCAAGTTTGCTGATGACACAAAGCCAGGAGGAGTGCCTGACACCCCAGAAGGCCAGGCTGCCATTCAACCCAGACAGGACCTGGACAGGCTGGAGAGTTGGGTAGAGAGGAATTGCGTGAAATGCAACAAAGGCAGTGTAGAGTCTGGCATCTGAGCAAGAACAACCCCAGGTACCAGTATAGGTTGAGAACTGACCCGCTGGAGAGCAGTGCAGGAGAAAGGGACCTAGGGGTCCTGGTGGCCAGCAGGACGACCATGAGCCAGGAGTAGGCCCTTGTGGCCAAGAAGGTCATCAACATCTGGGGGTGGTTTAGAAGGGAAGTGATTAGTCTATAGAGAGAGGTATTCCTCCCCCTCTACTCTGTACTAGTGAGACTGCATCTGGAGCATTGTGTCCAGTTCTGGGTTCCTCAGTTCAAGAAGGACACAGAGCTGCTGGGGGGAGATGTCCAGTGTGGAGCAGCAAAGATAATGTAGGAAATAGAACACATCCCTTATGAGGAAAGGCTGAGGGAGCTGGGTCTCATGAGCATGGAAGAGGAGGCTGGGGGGTGACCTCATTAATGTCTATAAATATGTGTGAGGTGGGTGTCAGGAGGATGGAGCTCTTCTTAAGGTCATCTGGTGACAGGACAAGGGGCAATGTGTGCAAGCTGGAACATAGGAAGTTCCATCTAAATATCAGAAGAAACTTCTTCACAAGTAGGGTAATGGGGCTTTGGAATAGGCTGCCCAGGAGGGTTGTGGTGTCTCCTTCTCTGGAGAGGTTCAAGACCTGCCTGGATCTGTTCCTGTTTGACTTGGTCTTGGTGATCCTGCTGTGGCAGGAGGATTGGACAAGTTGATCTTTCAAGGTCTCTTCTGGTCCCTAATGATTCTATGTTTCTATAATGGACAACCATCTCTCAAAAAATGCCCTCATTTCTCAGTTTTTAAGTTTTCTTAGTTTTAAGGTTTTTTAAGGGTATCAGTAGCCTTCCAGCTTATGTTTTTTTTTCTTGAGTTAGAAATGCAAAGAACTTGGCTGATGTTTCAAAATCTAGTGAATGTCTTGCATCCCCAGAAATTTTAAATAAAAAACCCAAAGCCTGAAACACCTTAGTTGATTCATGTAATGTGAAACTTTGATCTTGATATTATGATTTCTTCTCAAAATTTATTAGTGCTAAGGAGATTTTAAAAATAATTTTCTTGGCTATTTTTGCATCTTCCTGCTCCTTTTGTATAAATCACAATTGTCTCTTTCCACCTCAGTATAGTTATAAAAGATTTTCTTGTACTTTTTTGCTGTTCTGCTTCTTTCATCTTTTTCTGTTGGTGAAGTTGTTAGAAGTGGTATCCTTTATTCCTCCGTGGAGAGTAATCCCTTAGACCTTATTCACGTCCTGCATAATCACATGAGTGCTAAAAGACAAACTGAAATGAAATGCATCTGTGCTTTCACAGAAATGCTGTTTGAAGTAGCCTTCCAGCTAAAAGATGGACTTTGTTTATGTAGTGTATATACTTTCTGTGTACTGCATATACTGGACCAAATTATTTGTGCTTCTGCTTGGGATTGCTAAGGCCCAGTGCTGCCAGCATTCTCCCAAAGGAGACATGCTTAACTTGTGTGTGTTTGAACTGCTGAGTTGAGAAGAGATGCTGCTAATAATTTGAGGCACCACCACAATGGCAATGGATGTGTGGACAGGATCACATCTATTTCCCCATTCCAGGAAAATCCATGAGAAAATTCATGGCTGTATTTCTACACTTGGAGTATATACTACGTTCCTAGAGCTACTTTGGGAAAGCCTGTTACAAGGGATAATACTCCTAGATTTTTATCTGAAGACAAATGTGCCTTAGAAATTAAACCTTTGACCCAAGTCCTAATGTGATTTAAATTCATTTAAATTTAGAATAACTCTGGGTTAACTCCAGTGTAAGTGAAGTACTGGTCTATGGGGTACCAACAGTGGCTCACAGAAATGCAAACAGCATCTGGCTCTATGTTCTCAGTTAATTAGATTGTATAGTTTTTGTTTAACTTAAACAAAGTAATGACCTTATTATTATTTTAAGGAACCTATTTTGAGAGGATGGACTCATGTTTCTTATATAAATCCCCTTTCATATATATTCTTTAAATGTACAGGTTGCTAAGGATGGAGTTGGGTTTGTATGGGGAGAGTAAAAGCATACTAGATTTCACTGATCACAGTTGCTTTAAATTATGTAATGAATAGTGATGCTTTTTGCACTTGGAGAAAACAAGGTTGGCAGCAGAGACCATGGAGAGGGTTTGTCCTTGTATTTCCTCCCTTATGTAGACCAAGTACCAGAAGGATTGGGCTATCTTGGCAAGAACTATATTGCAGGCCATATTTGACCCCCCACATTTGGTAAGCATTAGAAAAACGATCTGGGTTCAAGGATAGTAAGCATTCTTTTAGAGATTTCTATCTCAAGTATTACTCTTTTGAAGCTTTACAGTAAGCAATTCAACATTAATTGTTGAATCTATCTTTGTCTAGAGGTAAACTAAAAGACACTCCAAACTTGCTCTGTTACTATGAAAGTTGGTAGTAACCAAATGGATTTTTTCGAATATGAAAATCAGTTATATATGTTATTTTCTTATTTTTGCAGATATTTTTATATATCTTATTTTAGCCTCTTACCTTTCTCTCATATTAAAGTCTGCTTTAAAATATCAGTGTTCTCAATCTTCACCTAAATCACCTTCAAAATCACAAGTGGAACAAGGTAACTGAGTATTGTTTTGCAATAACAGATCTTACTAACTCTAATATTTCTTGTTGTACAACTCTGTAATGCCTGTAATTTTTCCTCTGTTTTTTGTCACAGGATGAAAAGGAGAAGCTGACATGGACTGACCGTATGCCTGGATATGCAGCAAACTTCGGATTTATTTTGTTTATGGTAATATAATCCATATTTCTGTATATTTATTATGTGTGAGAAGCTTTGCAATAAATATCTTGAGTGAAATTCTGAATTACTGGCCTCAAAGATGTTAAATAGCTGAAGAACTCCAGGGTTTAACCTATAGCTTGTGAGGAATAAATATTCTGTTGAGAAGACACATAGAACACAAAGCTTACCTCCAGCTTTATTCTTTTCCTAAAGGATCCTTATGAGAGTGATGTTGGCTACATGACTTGCTGTAATGATGACATTTTGTTACTAGATGTCTGTTCCACAGGGTTTCTGTTCCATACTACATTATCTGATGAATGGAAGCCCACGATGAATGCGCTTTTGAGCACAGTATTGCATAAGCTTTGTAAGAGTGACAGTCAGAAGTGCTGAGCCTACTGAATAGGGGACATGCAGGTAAAGTAACTCTGTTGATGAGAAGTATGAGTCCAACACACATTCAGGAATGGATAATACTGTAGTCAAGGAAGTACATGGTATACAATCCTGAGCTGAGAACAAGAATAAAGCAAGCAGGTCTGTCAACAGGGCAAACACCACTGTTCTAGCAAAATCTGCTTCGGATCATAAAAACGTCATCTCGCTGCTAGACTTTGTGAGCAGCAGTAGGGAAGCCTGGGTAAAAAACCTTGAATTACATTGTCAAGAATCCCATTATCCCTCTGGCTACAGAAATTACTGAATGAAAGCATGTATTCACACCTAGAGAAAGTATACAATGGAAATGAAATAAGCTGGTTTTCACCACAGCAGCAAGTGGTTTAGGAAATTTACTTAGTGATTAAATGATTTTAAAATACCTTAATGTTATTCTAATTTACTAGAATTTGAATATATTGTAAACAGATACCTTGTGAAGATTCCATTTCTTTTTTTCTGACAATCTACCAATTTATATTCACATTGAAGTGAATGCCTGCATTTTTATAAATATAATTGCATATTCTTGCTGTGGCACGGGGATTGGACTAGATGATCTTTCAAGGTCCCTTCTGATCCCTAATGATTCTGATTCTTATGAAGATAAACTTACTGTGTATTAAGTAAGTTTTCTGTGCACACCATGCATGTCATTCACTTACAAGATTTTGAATGCGTTTACCATCTTGAGATCACCCCAAGCATTTGCTTTTTAGATAGAATTATGGAATAGTTTTGTCTGAAAGAGAGCTTCAAGATCATCAAGTCCAACGTTTTCCCAGCCCTACCAGCACCACCAAACTTTGTCTCCCAAAGCAACATCTACTCTTCTCTTCAACACCTCCAGGGATGGGGTCTCAGTCCCCTCCCTGGGCAGGCTGTTCCAGTGCCTTACAGCTCTTTCTGCCAACAAATTCCTCCTGACATCCAGCCTGAATGCCCTCTGGTGCAGCTTAATGTCATTTCCCCTCATGCTATCTCTGGCCACTAGGGAGAAGAGACCAACCCCTGCCTCTCTACAACCTTCTTTCAAGTAGCTGTAGAAAGCAACAAGGTCTCCCCTCAGTCTCCTCCTTGCAGACAAGGTGCTTATATGGTTTCTTGAATTTAAGCACCTTTCATTCTCCCCTAAGCACAGGCTTAAAATGCTTTCCTAAGTCGTAGCCTATATTTTACACTCCCTGCTTACTGTAATATCTCAGAGAGATTTATAAAGGCAAAATGTAGAGCTTGAATACGTGTACTACTCTTAGTGACTGGTGGTACTATATTGCATTTCACCAATTTGAGAAATGGCAGCAATGACTTTTTTTAGAATATTTTGAGCATTTGTAAGGTGCAAGCACCTACAGGAGGCAATGTGCAAACCATGCGTGAAATTCAATCTGCGCTTGATGAGCCAGCTCTTTCTATATGGAAATGATGATTTATTCTGTATGTAAAGTTTCTTTATTTAAGTGTTAGATCAGCTAAACAGGAATTGGATACACAACAAAAGCTCACTGTAAGCCTGTGCAATATAACTGCATTGAGAAAGCTAAATTGGTCTCATCTACGTCTGTCACTATTATTCACACAAACAAATTTTTTAGCTGTAAGCACTACATGCATTCTAGGTGATGAAGTCTTGAATTTACATTTGTGTATGCACATGTACAGCACACAAACATACAAGAATTGGATTCAGATATGTCACACATGGGCTGCAATTTTTAGTGCTGCAGAAGTGATTGTTGAATTCTTACTATCTTTTCAAGTACCTAAAGGTCTGACAGCACAAAGACAGTACAGAGGTATTTTCCATAAAGGTGTTTGCATTGCTTTAGAATGATGCTGCTGTGCTTTTTCCCTCCTTTACCCAGCTTTATGTGCCACATGTTCCCCAATGATTCTGAAAGATGCTGTTTCCTTATTGTAAAATCTTTTTCTCAAGCCTCCCTCTGTCAAGACCTGTGTTGTTTCTTTTTCTGTCTAGTTTTTTCCCAGTCTTTATGAAGCTACCTTATGCTGTTAGTGTCTTTGAAAGTGTGGGTTGAAAAAGATCTTGGGTTTGGTTCTCTTGTTCTACAGTCTCAGTGGTTTATGTCACCAAATATTTCTAAGGATAATTCTACACATTTCTGGATGCTTTAGAATATGGTCACAGACCTCCTATTGTGCACAAAGACCCACTTAACTGCAGAGGAAGATCCAACCTTGATATAAGCAAGGATTTTAGAATGGAATTTCACAAGCTTTATCCTTTCCCAGTAAGACTACTGGCAGCAGGATGTCTGAGCTTAGATGGGTGTATACAAGTCTGGCTTGTGTGTGATTAGTACTAACATATGCCACAGTTCAGAAATTCTGTATTTAGAAGGTACGTGCTGTGGCAAAGATTTCCAAGTCTGATAAAAATATTGGCAGTCACTGGAAAAGAGGAGGTTGGCCTGGAGCAGTAATACCATCACTGGAATCTTTCTTTGGATTCATTTTGTTTGGCTCATTTGGAGAAAGGAAGAAAACCAATAAGTATTGTGGCACAAAAATTTGACCTGTTTGTTCTTTTGGACCCTATAACCCTATCCTTACTCACATGCCATGATAGTTGACACTAGAATAGCCCCACAAGGGAGACAAAGAATTATTAAACTATTATTCTATTGGATGAAGGTATCAGTCTAGCCCTGAGGGTTTTGTAGCTTCCTTCTCAGATCTAGTCTGCTTTCCTGTTTGTCTTCATTCATACCAGGCTCAGTAGGTGACCTTTTCTGCAGCCAATTTTCACATCTGTTTCTAAGCAATTCAGTCCTTTACAGTAAGTTTAGATATTCAGTGGAGAAACTATCTTCCATAGAAGGGGATAAAACTGGCCAGATGAAAAGCTGTTAATGAAAACAAAACCTAAAGAAATTACCTGAATGAAAGATTACCACCTGATTTGGAATTAGGAAAAAAATGGTTTCTAAAAGATGGAAGAAATGCTGTGAAAATGCAGGAACCACTCCTTCTCAGTGACTGTCTGGGGAGTGAGAACTATGCTCTCAGTTATTCTGCAAGTCCACAAGCTCTCTTGATTTTTTTTCTTTTTGCTGGATGCACAGATAATGAAGACTCCTAAAGGAGTGTTTCTTCATCTGTGTCTCAGCAGATGTTTAAAAAACAGCTGGGCAACCAAAAGATTTCTGAAACACTGGTGCTTTTGCAAAATTGCTGTCTTTGTTCTTGAAAAAAACAAAAACCCCACCATTTGTTTTATTAACTCTTGCTATGGCACTGCACAAAAGGCTGCAAGAGTGTGAGCCTCTGATACTATCTCACTTTTCAACAGTCTTCCTTATAAATATGTATCCCATAAATCCTTTGGTCAGGTTTTAGAGTTGCTATTCAACTTCCATGGCCTGAAATTTCCTCTTTCTCTATTTAGTGATTACTGTCTAATGACTCTTCTTCCTGTACTGTTAACATAATAATTTCCAAATGGAAACATGTGACAGAAGTGTCTATGGAGGCTCATAGAGTTCATCATTTCCACAATGATATTTAAAGATTTTCTTTGCTGGTTTTCTTTGTCCATGAACATAGTAAAAATTTCAGAGACATCCACAGAGGAAAGAATCAGAAAAAGATGATGATTAAGAGGAAGGAATATGTTACCCAAACTAAGAAAAAGAAGAGAAATTAAGGTGACTGTAGAGGTAGAAGGCAAATAAGAGTATTCTCTGGAGATGCTTTTTCTGTTTTCACTCCTTATTGGTTTATTATTCACTACTGTAGTGATCACTTCTGCAATGGGAAAATTAGGTTTGTGTTTTTGCCCAGCTGCTGATACAACACAGTGAAAACTATGTAAGGAAAGGAAGTAATATTTTATTCCATTTGAAACATCCAAAGTGTTTAATGTTTAGGGGTTTTTTTCCTGGGCTAGTATTTGAATGAAAAATAGTAGTATGAAGCAAAAACTCATTTCACTTAAGGTTAATGAAACATTCCTTTAAGTCAACATTGGATGTTTTACTAGAAAGTATTTGTGAATTTCATCTAATATCTCCATGACTTTCTGTGAATTGTTTTTCAGTGTGTACACTACTTCTCCATTAAAATTGAAAGCAACACATTTTAATTTTCAGTCTTGAAAATTAAAATACAGTTCTGATTCTTCTTCTACTTCTTTTGTAATAGCACTTTTTCATAAGACAGTTTTTCTCTGTTTGCCAGAATCCAATAAACTCTTGCTGGGACATTAAAATGAACTGTTACATTTCCTTAAAGATGTGTCATGAATTTGGGGCCCTAGGCTCATTCAAATAATTGCAATAATCTAATCTTTCACATTTAGGTAGTGTCTTTCATCTGAGGATCTTGAGATATTTTACCTAAAATAATGAATGTACATTGGAATTTTTGCCTGTGGCAAAAATGAATGAGAAAATGTGCCCATCTCCCCCTTTCCTGTCATGGCTATAAAATTTTACTAGGTTTTTATTGTTATTTTATTGATTTATTTTATTGTGAGGTGGTTGTTTTCACTGAGGTGGGGTTTTGTTTTGGTAATACCACAGCCCTGTGAAACTCAAATGCTTCTTGTGGGAACTTGGCCTTAAGCAGCAGTACTGGCTTCAGTCATCTCATGGGTCAAAGCCAGCCCACGCAGGATGCCAAGATACTAACTGATTTCTGGGACACAAATGTAAAGTGAAGCCTACTGAACTTGTTTAGGTCAGTCCTAAATTATAATAACAAGGAAAATATTTATTTATTATTTTTAAATTTTTTTTTGAGAGTTGAACCAACACAGAGCTGCAGAGTAAAGTTATTTTAGCGATTTGATTGCATATAGATGTAGGCCCTTTAGGACAAGCTATCTGAACTTGTTGCCAGATTAGAGACCTTAATTAATGCTTGTATTTGAACCTATACTACCTGAGTTTCGTCAGTACTGCATGAACAATGTGTGGAGCTTTTATCCATTAGAACTGTCATGCCAGTTCAGAGTTTTGCATTCATTTTCATAGCTGTCCATGACAGAGATTTTTGATTTGATTATCCCTATATTGTTGCTCTAGGAAATAACAACAACATATCAATTCATGGAACAAACCTAACTCATCAGACAAAGTTTCTGTTTAAATGATTGTATCAAACTTAAACTAATCTACCTGTATATTTCTTTGCAGATTATGCTGACATTTTCAGCAGTGTTTGGTGTGATTGTGTACCGAATCACAACAACAGCAGCTTTGTCATTCAGCACAAATGAAACAACCAGGTCAAATGTTCGAGTGACTGTGACTGCAACTGCTGTCATCATTAACCTGATTGTGATACTTGTACTTGATGAAATTTATGGAGCTGTTGCCAAATGGCTGACAGAAATTGGTAAAACTCTCTCACCACTTTCCTCATCAGTACTTCACTTATATTGACAGGAGAGCATGCAAGGTTCTAATAGGAATATTTCCACATAAAGAATGTCAGTGAAAACACTCAGGCCTATGGGGTAAGATGCTCAGACATGCCTCTGAACTCTGGGTCTAAGCTGCAACATGCAAATGTGTCACTAATAGGACTAATTATCTTGACCCTAATGTCAAACTGCTATGGCTGTGCTATTTCCAGAACCTCAGCTGGTATTTCTGCATTGCACTGGCTCTGTGACAAGATACACTTATCTAGAGCTTGTTGAGAATTTTTGATCTGGCATGTATCCTGATATTTAACTTTATCTTTAGGAGTTTGCTGTAATGAAAGTCATTGCTTTATTTCAAAGACAGTGCTGTCTCTGGCAAAAGACTGCTGGCAGATTCTTACTATGTCACTTTGCTGATGAGATTTTTACCAGGTTCTTACCAGTTAAAGGATTTGGTTTTGCCATTACAGAGGCATGTAAAGTCTGTGTTGTATTTTTTTAATAATAATATCTATTTAAGTTAGGAGTTAGATATTTTATGGGTTTTTTTATGTCTTTATATTGTTACAAGCCTGACAATGAATTTAAGTCTTCTAAAAATGAGTCAGTCCTTTGACTGCTACAGGTTATAGATTTCTTCATTATGTATGTTAAACCAAAGATAGATATACTTTTGATATACAAATGATGCTAAATATCTTTCTTGATAGTTCTTGGTAGTAGCTGTCATTAAATACTGTTTCCTTCATTTTCATATATCACTTCTAATTCTAGACATTTTGAAGTCCATGAAAATAAAGTCAGTTATTCAATGCACTGATAATCAACCAGGAATCACAGATACCTTTAATTGTAGCAAGTGCTCTACCTGTCAGTTTTGATCATCTAAAATTAGGCATCCAAATTAGAAACTTTTTTATAATTGTACCCCTATCCAATCATTCATATTCTCTCCCTTTAAAACCTACAGCTGACTGGAACTAGCAGACTTCAGATTAAAACTTTAGGAACTACTGGGTCTTGTGTTTCTTATTCTCACTCTCTCAAGACACTTTCAAAGTCACAAATGAAAGCATCTGTTTTAGTCTTACTTCTGAAGAGCACCATAAACCAATGTTTTGGTGTTGCTACATAGAGGTCATATCTTAGATTTATGAAATATGTTCTTGTGGTTTTACCTGTAAAGATTACCCAATACTTTAGATTTAATCTGAAAGAAATTGAGGGAAAGCAATTCATTTCCACAAAATGCCACCACATAGGGTAAGAGAGCAACAAGGCTGGGGAAGGGACTGGAAAGGTCTGTGGAGAGGCTGATGGAGATGGGGTTGTTTAGCCTGGAGAAGAGGAGACTCAGGTAGTCCAGTGGGGCTCTTCTCCCAGGCAACTAGCAACAGGAGGAGAGGACAGGGCCTGAAGCTGTGCCAAGGGCGAGTTAGGTTGGATATCAGGAAGCCCTTCCTCACAGAAAGGGTGATCAGACCCTGGAATGACTGCTCAGGGAAGTGGTGGAGTCCCCACCCCTGGAGACATTTAAAGACAGACTGGATGTTTCCCTTAATGCCATGGTCTTGCTGATGTGGTGATGTCAGGCCATAGGCTGGATTCAGCAGTCTTTTCCAGCCTCAATAATATTGTGATTTTCTGATAGCTTGTTTCTGTTTGGAACCAACTTTGAGCAGATGGAAGTAGTTCATAAATGAACTCTGTTCCAGCAGTGTAAAAAAGCTCAGGCTTTTTGTCCAGGCCAAAACAATAGCCACATCTTCAACTGCCATTTAACTGACAAGCAGCTAAATCTGTGTGACCTGATCAATTCTGTCTGCTGCACTGAGCAGGGAAGAAAGAGTACAACTTTAAGGCACGATATTGCTATTTGGAAAGAGTAGAAAGAACTGAAGGTAAGGTTTTCCACACTGGCAGATTCTAGGAAAATTTGAGATGTGCAAGAACACTACCATTGGTTTTCAGGGGGAAACAGAAGGAAAATCTCTCCTTTTGAAATGCCACATTCTGAATTGTGAGATAAACAAGAATTTTGTACTTGCTGAATATTCTTTCCTGGCACTTTGCATTTCATTCTAATTCTGTTATCTTTCTTTGGTTGGCATTTCTAATTAACCATCAGATGTTTTGCTTATGAAGGATCCAGTCTGAGTAATCTCTAGTGATACAAATTACAGGAGTTAGAAAGTTTATTGAGACAGCTTTCTCCAGTGCTGGGCTCAGATGTCAACTGTAATCAAAATGTTAAAACTCATTCATGCTGACAAATGTGCTTTTCCTTATGAATTTTCAATTTGCCAAGCAAAGAAAAACATACTTCTCTTTTCACACAGCAGTTAAGCAACAAGCTGAGGAACACAGTTTTGGGGCTAAAGGAACAGCTCTTAACAGCATAGCTTTCTATTTCAACCCCAAGCACACTCAAATCTTTGCTCATGTGAAAATGAAGTACACCTATAACTACTAGAAAAGTACCAGTAAACGTCTGCTTCAATACCTGCTGAATCAGTGCATGGTGGGAAAAAAAACAGTAAGGTCCTAATCAACACAGACAGCTCATACAAGATGCACTAGCAAAATGGGGCACTGACACCCTCCTTAATCATAGATGAGATAAATAAAAATGCAAACTGTATGCTTCCGTTCTCAGATGGCATCAGACTTTACCTACAGTTCATTTGCTCACATGTATCTTCACTTATATCAAGGAAGGTCTAGTCACACAGGGACAAAGCCAAAACTGCTTTTGCCTTATAAATGCAGCAATTCCTTCGGTGAGTTAAGGTCATTCTCTACTTGTAATGTTTCAAATGCCCAAGTGTGATGTAGCATGCTGAAAACCAACCATATACTATGAGTGTATACTTTTCTCTTGTTTTTTGTTTTTTTCCCCAGGAAAGTTTTTCTCTTACTAATGTATCTATCCTGGCTGTATGTTCTAGCTAGAGAACAAATTCTATGCATGCTTCTGTTGGTATGGTGTAGTATATCTGAGTGTGGGGAGGGAGTGAAGTACTGCACCTCTGGAACCATATATGGTGTGCCAGCTTTCATTCAAAGGCTAAGCTCATCTTTGTGGGAGTTCTCCATAAGGCAAGGGCTAGAATTTTTCTCCCTCAAATTGATAGCTGCACTGCTGTTATTCAATATTACTGCTGCCCTGAGGATCTATGGGGTCATCTGTAAATTATTCAAAGATTTAATTAAGCTTTTCTATACATAGATGTGCATGATGGATTTGGACTCATCAGATTGAGCAGTAACTTTTTATGAAAATGTGTTTCAAAGAATGATAAATAAAGCTGGGCAGTGGGATTAGAGTTTTGCTCAAGTAAACACAATGCTGCTTTTTTTTAAGGAAAAAAACCCATGGCAATCAAAACACCCAAACTGTGCCCCAAAACAAAACAGTATGATTCATCTGAAATTCTTAGAGTGTGAGTTCTGAATTTACCTCATTATTTCACACTTCCATTGATCTACCGTCTGGTCAAGAATAACTGACAATAAATTTATCTGCTCTCACATTAGTTAACAGTGCAGATGAGCCTACTGTGAATTTAAAAAGCCTTTCACTTATACACATGTTCTGAGGCTTGAAAATTTCCAAAGACATTTGAGATAAGTCTGGAACAGGATGCTGAATACTGAAAATATTTGAGACACATTTGTACAAGTTATCTAAAAAAGTCTAGAAATCTAGAATATACCTATAGAGAATGAAGAAGTGTTAGCAAGGGTGTAGTCTCCTTGTCTGGAGATGTTCAAGACACCTGGATGTGTTCCTGTGTACCTTGGTCTAGGTGATCCTGCTGCAGCAGGGGGACTGGATTAGATGATCTTTTGAGGTCCCTTCTGATCCCTAATAATTCTATGATTCTATGATCCTATGTGCATTTATTTTGCTTGGCAATTAATAATTCACTTAAGGTCTTATTCAGAGAAGTACTTATGATTTAGCATTAGGCACAATAGCTGTCTCAATACAGACAAAAAATGCTTTGGCACACCAAGTTAAGGCTTTTAATGGTTTTTTTCTGATTTAAACATAATTTTCTTACAGTGAAGGTGGTGAAACACTGGAACAACTTGTCCAGAGAAGTACTATTTGCCCTCTGTGTAAAAGTTCTAGGTCAGCTTGCTGTGGTTGAAGATGGCCCTGCTCATTGCAGGGGGTTTGAACTGGATGACCTTCAAAAGTCAACTCAAACTAGTCTAGGATTGTGTTAATTGAGAAAATTATTGTTTTGTTATTTCAGCTGTGTAACTGATACATAACGTTCATGCTTATTTTCATTGAAGCCATTTATATGGCTGTACATTTATGCTACTGAGTATCAAAAGGCAATTATTTCTTTCTTCAAAACTCCAGGTATCTAGTAGATTCATGTATATGTATATATAAACATTGTTTCTATTACAAATAATGATTACATACAAATAATGTGAATAAAGTTTATTTAACAGTATTCTCTAATAATAGAATAGATGTCAAAGTAAATTACAGAAGTGCTATCTGAAACAGAGGAAGGTGATGTGGTCTGCCCAGGACTCTCAGCAAACGAATGAAATTGACTTGAAAAGAATGAATGTATCATCATATCCAGACTAGGTTTCAGGATCTGTTGGTCTTTTTGCCACTATTGTATTGGATAGAAAGCGGTGCATGAGAAACTTGGGGTATGTTCTGAGAGGCCTCTCAAAGAAGCAGATTTATTATGTTGTCATTGTCAGTGTTTCTATCAAAGAACCTTCAGTTTCTCTCTGGAAATTTGAAAGGACTCTGGAAATTAGAAGTCAGTGAAAGAGCATTGGTACACATCAAAATTACAAATGAGCAAGCAGTATGAGCTCAAAATTTGTTTGTTGTTGTGTTTGTGGATATTATGGGTGTTTACACATTTACCAATTGATTTCTCTCATTTACTTTTTTTTTTTTTTTTTGCCACCCCAGAAGTACCAAAAACAGAGAAAGCCTTTGAGGAGAGATTGATTTTGAAAGCATTCCTACTGAAGTTTGTGAATTCTTATGCACCAATTTTTTATGTTGCCTTTTTTAAAGGAAGGTAGGAGTCATATCTTTTACATTTTTATACTTATGTTTTTAGGTATTTATATGTTTACATATATATGTATATGCCTATATTAGTAGATTTGTGTTTAAAAATAGGCACAAAAGGCTAACTTAGGGACTGTCCACCTTCACTAGTTATTTAAAACCATAATAAATACGGGTGTCAAAAGCTTGATTTTGAATGTCAAGGCATGCTTTTGGGTATATCATTCTCAAGTGCAATTGTTTTAGCTTTCTTTCTAGAATAAGAAGAAACCATGCCTTAGAAAATAATATCTTTTAGTTAAATCAGGGTGTTGCATTTTTGAGTGAACGTTATTTCTTACATGTCTTCGCTTTCCATATCTTAACAATATTTTCTTGAATCATTATTTAGCAAGGAAATAATTTCCTGTTTCATTTAAAATTATGGAACTATTTTATGTCTTTTTCAACATTTTTCTCTACTTGCTGGTATCAGGTTAAATTAAGGAATAGTTGGAGCTGATGAAAAGCAGATGTTTTGGCAAATGAATTGATCTTTCAAAAAGCTAATTGAGCTGTCCTGCTACATAACTGTGATTTCCTATGGATTTGGGATCATTGTCTTGTGGGAGCCAGTTACCCACAATATAACACATGCTTTTTAATTTGAAGCTTAAAATTATTGGTTGATAAAACTGTGGCAAAAGTGTTTAAAACAGCCTCTGGGTTTTGTTTCGTTCTATTTTCTTGTTTATTTGTGGGACAGTAGAGTTTGTGAATTGATAGACTTCTCTAATCCTATTCAGCATCATTGATTGAGGAATTAATGAGAGATTTTACCAGCAGTTGTAAATATAGGAAGACATTAATGAAACAATATTACTGATGTGTGATTGTGTGTTGTATGGTTATGGTAAAGTCATTGTTTCTCCTTCTGTAGTCAGAAGATACTTGATTGTTTATAGATGTGTAATAACTCCATTCAGGGCAAGAGAATGTGAGTTAGGATAGGTGTTCTCCATCTCCTCTGTGATTTGTAATCAAGAGAGAGAGATTGCTTTTTTTTTTTAGCACAGAAAAATATTTTATTAAAATTCTTTCATCAAGATGTACTAGAAAAACATTAAAATTATTTTAAATATTTAAACTTGACTAAATGACAAATCTTTTAAAATTCATGTTGAAGTAGCTAGTTCTGATGCATTTTATCTAGTATGTGTGAGCCATTACGTAGTTAAAGTTATCTTTTTTCTCTTTTCTATGTTATGTCATATCTTGTTATTGTTTTCAGATTTGTTGGCCGTCCTGGTCATTACTTATATGTGTTTGACGGATATAGAATGGAAGAGGTGAGTACACCTCAAATTCAAATAAATAGTCCTTAACAAAGTTAGATGTGTGTACAGTGTATTTCTGTAAGGGAAAAATAGAAAAATATGTTAAAACAAGATGTTAAATATTCAATACAAATAGACAGCACTGAATTTTCTCTCTGAGACACCTGTATATTCTCTCTTTCTACTGTTCTGAGTACTTTACACTCTTTCTTATGTGGAGCTTCACCATTTCTGTGCTTTAAAACTGTGCATTAAGTAACAAACAGATTAAATTATTTGCCTGAAGTCCTTGGGAAACCTATGGCAAAGTCAGAATGGAAACCTGGCTTCATATTCTCTACATCACTTGAAGCCTATTCATTTCAATATCCTATAAAGCTATATACATTTTGTGCTAAACCTGTAATCATTGCAAAAAACTCTAGCAATTTGTTTCAAGTGCTATGGGTGTTCCCTTGAAAATCAATAGCGATACTCAAGGCTTTACAATAAAGCTTATGCACAAGTCTTTGCAAGATTGAATACTTTCTCTCCTCTTGGGAGACATTGGTTTGGAAGAGTATTGGTAATAGTACATTATGTTTATTACATTGATATCGTAATATATTTAAGATCTAGTAAATACCTTAAAAGGAAATACTGTGCCCTGGGGCACAGTAAGTTATTTCAGAGCTCTGCATATTTTCCACAATGCAGTTTTATGAGTGGAGATGAAATACCTTGTTAAGGATAGAACTATAATGATTGATGAGCCCCATACTCCTGCATGAACAGTTGGTGGAGGTGGTAGGCACACAGTAGCTCTTTTAAGTGAGTAATTTTAAATTAATTCTTTTATTCTCTTCACACTCTATGGGTTTTGTTAATTACAGTGTGCTCCAGGAGGCTGTTTGATGGAACTCTGTATTCAGCTCAGCATTATCATGCTTGGAAAGCAACTGATTCAAAACAATCTGTTTGAAATCGGAATCCCGTATGTATCCCAGTCTTCTCCATTACCATGCATTATTCCTGTAAATTAAAGCCTTGATCCTTTTTCAGCTGCATAAGACTTTTGCCACTGAGTTCAGTGGGTTCTAATTGAATGGGATGATAAATCACATTTTTGGTTGTGATCAAATTATCCACTGTATTTTATGTTGAATAATTGGCTACATCCACATTAAAGAAAGTGTTTGAGTATATTAAATAATTGATCTAAATTAAGTTTAGAAACCTGAGAAAACACATAGGGTATGATGTATCTCTTGGGAAGTTTTAGAGATGTTTTCAGAGTTGCGGAGTTGAATACAAAGACAATATAAAGTGGAGAAGAGATGCCATGGAAGAAAGAAATAGCTCATAGAAGATGTTAAAATGTATTACTTGATCTGTGGCTGCTTTATAGGTTTACAACTGAAACCCACACATTTTAAAGGTTCCTATATGTCAGTATGTCACTGTATGATACAGAAGTTAGAGTATGAAGGCTAGGAAAGATTCTACCATGGTGCTCAGTGTTTTTCTGACAACAAAAGCATAGTGCGCAGTGTCCTCTGCTCCAAATACAGCAAGAAAGGTCTCTTGGTCTTCCAGTGTATCTTCAGGTAAGAGAGTCTACTGAGGAGGTCATGCTCCTGCCTCTTGGGAAGTTTGTTCTTGTTTCTACTAAGTTATCCTTAGTGGTGACAGTGGTCTGTGAAACATTGTGTTAGATAGAGGGCCTGGCTTACACACAAACCACAGCTGCATTGAAGTCAGAGATTTCATTCTCTGGTATCACTGCATTTTGAACCACATCTGTGAAGATGACAACTAGAAACCACAGTGCATGATGGATAAAAGATTATGGAATATATTTTAAATGAGCACTTTTCCTTCCTTTCCTTAGCAAAGATTATTCTTTTTAAAAAGTTAATGTGTATCATAGAATCATAGAACCATCAGGGATCGGAAGGGACCTTGAAAGATCATCTAGTCCATGCCCCTGCCACAGCAGGATCACCCACACCAGGTACAGGAAAGTTTCAAATGTATACAGAGAGGGAGACTCCACAAATCCCCTAGGTAGCCCCCTCAAGTGCCCCGTCACCCTCCCTGGGAAGATGTTGTAGAATCAGTCAGGGTTGGAAGGGACCACAGGATCATCCAGTTCTAACCTCCTTGCCATGGGCAGGGAGACACCCCACCCTACAGCAGGCTGGCCTGGGCCTCATCTAGCCTGGCTTTAAACACCTCCAGGGACCGGGCCCTAATCACCGCCCTGGGCAACCCATTCCAGGCTCTCATCATCCTCACGGTGAAGAGCTTCCTCCTCACATTAAGTCCAAATCTACCCATCTCCAGTTTTGCTCCATTCCCCCTAGTTCTGTTGCTACCTGAGATCCTAAAAAACCCCTCCCCAGGTTTTTTGTAACCCTCCTTCAGATACTGGAAGGCCACAATAAGGTCACCTCGGAGCCTCCTCTGCTCCAGACTGAACAGCCCCAACTCTCTCAATCTGGCCTCATAGGAGAGGTGTTCCAGCCCTCTGATCATCCTCATGGCC
>VZRI01014179.1:0-42150 GCA_013397515.1 Upupa epops | reverse complement strand
AGACTGCCTCCTAACTGCTGTGTCCAGATCCCGGTGAATATCTGGGAGGTTGAAGTCACCCAAGAGAATCAGGGCAGGTGATCTTGAGATGTCCTTCAATTGTTTAAAGCGTATTTGATCAGCCTCGTCATCCTGATTGGGTGGTCTGTAGCACACTCCTAACACAGTGTTGATCTTATTAGCTAACCCTGTAATCTGAACCCATAGGCTCTCCACTCGTCCCTGATCTCAAGTTCTGTCACTTCTAGGACTTCAGCAACCTACAGGGCCGCTCCTCCACCCCTTCTCCCTCTTGTATCTCTCCTAAATATATATCCTTCCAATCCAACACTCCAGTCATATGACTCGTCCCATCACATTTCAGAGATGGCAATTATGTCATACATGTTCTGGTTCACCAAGGCTTCAAGTTGCTCCTGCTTATTGCTCATACTTTGTGCATTAAAATATACACACCTCAGTTGGGCTGCTACATGCATCTTCAGAGTGGATACACCATCCACCATTGTCTCTAGGCACATCAGGAACAAGAGGGTCATTAGGGACAGTCAAGAAGTAGGAACTTCTTTACAGTGAGGGTAACGGAGCATTGGAACAGGCTGCCTAGGGGGGTTGTGGAGTCTCCTTCCCTGGAGACGTTAAAGACCCGCCTGGATGTGTTCCTGTGCAACTTGGTCTAGGTGGTCCTGCTGTGGCAGGGGGATTGCACTAGATAATCTTTCTAGGTCCCCTCCTATCCCTAATGATTCTATGATTGTATGATTCATTTTGTGTTTTATATGGTTGAGTGTATTTGGTGCTTGTTTCTCGTCAGTGTTTTGTTGTTGTCATTGAGTATGGTTGGACTTCGTGATCTGTGAGACCCTTTTGAACCATGAATATTATATCATTCTGTGGTTCCTTGCACTCTCTCTGTAGTGATTAGATGAATTAGTGAATTACAGTGATTAAGTAATTTTTTTCGTGACAATGCAGAGAAAATGATGGACAACAGTTGGATTCACTCTTAAGAGGCCTTAAAAATGTATGTGTTCACTTGCTATCACAAAGCATGCTCCCTCCATCTGGTCATTTTTGTGGCCCTTCTATGGACCCAATCCAACAGGTCTATGTTGCACTGAGGATTCCAGAAGTGTGTGCAGTACTCTAGATAGGGTGTCACAAGAGCACAGTAGAGGCATAAACATCTTCAACCTGCTAGCCATGCTACTTTTGATGCAGCCTAGGCTTTCTGGGATCTGAGTGCACATTGTCAGCTCATATCTAATTTTTGACCCACCAGTACCCCCAAGCCCTTCTCCACAGGGCTGATCACAGTGATGTCATTGCCCGAGCTGTATTGATAACAGAGATTGGCCTGACCCAGGTGCAGAACCTTGTACTTGACCCTGTTAAACCTTGTAATGTTCATTTATGTTAACCTAGTTCTTGAGCTTGTCTATATCTCTCTGGATAGTATCCCTGTCCCTCAGGCATGTCAGTCAAACCACTCAGCTTGGTGTCATCTGCAAACTGTGACTTCACTGTGTCATTGCTGAACGTATGAAATAGCACTGGTCCCAGCAGAGACCCTTGAGAGGTCTTGTTAAGGCTCAAATACTTTCTTTGCAAGAATCATTCTGGCTTTTAACATGCAGTCAGTTTAAATATTACAAATCAGATACATGTCTCCAGCAGTTGTTTTAAGCTGAGTTATTTCATATGAAGTGCTTTTTGTGCATCTTAAAAGTGCTTCACAGGAAAATAGGCTTTATGGTAGTGTATGATATGTTTTAAAAATGTATGTTGGTTATTAAGACTTTGAGTGATAGAACTTAGCTGAATCTAAGAGATCATGGTTCTTCAGTGTCAGAGGTAGAAGTGTTTGCAAAGAACTGGTGTAAGCTCTTTTCTACATTGGACACACTTTATAGATGCTTTTTACCTGAAAAGTTATACCAAATAGTTTAACAAAGATACAACTTCTTTGTGCTTCTTCAATATTTGCCATTCCTTTTCACTGTTGTCTCTTTCATATGTCATTATATTTTTCCTTTTTTCCTTTTATCTTTTGTTAACCTGAGAAGTAATTGTTTCAGTATTTGATGTTGGTGAGACAGCTAGAGGTGTCTTTTATGAACTAAACCTTGGTCAGTCTACTGTGTGTTATTCAGCCCTTTTTTAACTTGGTACCAGATGTTTTTCACTCCGGTATCACACAAAGTTAATGAAGTCTGTTAGTCTGTTTTAAAACCAGTCTTATTGTGATCTTTTTATTCTGTAGCCATCTAACTTGTTTCAGTCGCTATACACTTCATATGAAATTTATTTTGTTAATTGCCAGCAATTACCAAAACAGCCGACTTCAATGTATTTTATATTTGTTTTCTTTCAGGTTTCAGGAGAAGATGAAATTCAACAGCTGCAAAAGGCTTTGCTGGATTATCTGGATGAGAACACAGAAACTGATGCATCATTAGTGGTAAATTTCAGCTTTCATGTATCAAGCATGTGTGGAGAAATAATGTTGGTAATGTATACTGAACAAAATTATTTTTTGTTATTACATATTATTGCTTCAATTAAATGTCACCCTAGCACATGCTGTTGATGGTATTTTCCAGAATATTGTTGATGCATTAGACTGACTTAATCTCATTATAAGTGTGTTAATTTTATTTCCCTATCTGTTTTTCTGTGCATCCTGTGATATTTCTCCAGTTTTCTCGGAAGTTTTATATAGCTCAGTGGTTCCGTGATACAACTATGGAGACTGAAAAAGCAATTAAGTCCCAAAAGGATGAGGATTCATCTGAAGGAACCCATCACGCAAAAGATGTTGAGACCACAGGACAAATAATGCACAGAGCAGAAAGTCGCAAGAAGTTTCTTCGCAGCATCATTAAAACTGCTCCATCTCAGTTCAGTACATTAAAGTATGTTTCAGCATCACATGTCTGTTTTAGCTATGCATTTGGTTTTCAATGTTTTTTAATAAACCTGTCATAATTAACACATAGAATTTGTTGCAGGATGAATTCTGATACTGTGGACTATGAAGATGCGTGTTTGATTGTTCGCTACTTGGCCTCTATGAGGCCGTTTGCCCAGAGCTTCGATATTTATTTGACACAGGTAAACTCTTCGGGAAGTTTTAATACAGTGAAACACAGCTGGTTTCTAGTTCTAGACATTTTTGTAGTAGTGTGCCATAACTATTCATTGTCGAACAGGTCATGTTAACACCATGTTTTCCTCCTCTACTCTGTACTAGTGAGGCCACATCTAGAGTATTGTGTCCAGTTCTGGGCCCCTCAGTTCAGGAAGGACACATTGCTGTTGGAGGGTGTCCAGCACAGAGCAACGAAGATGATTAAGGAAGTAGAACACCTCCCTTATGAGGAAAGGCTGAGGGAGCTGGGTCTCTTGAGCTTGGAGAAGGTTGAGGGGTGACCTCATTAATGTCTATAAGTATTTGAGGTGTGGGTGTCAGGAGCATGGAGCCAGGCTCTTCTCAAGGTCATCTAGTGATAGGACAAGGGGCAGTGGATGTAAGATGGAACATAGGAGGTTCTATATAACTATCAGAAGAAACTCCTTCACAGTGAGGGTAATAGAGCATTGGAACAGGCTGCCTAGGGAGGTTGTGAGGTTGTGGAGTCTCCTTCTCTGGAGACGTTCAAGACCTGCCTGGATGTGTTCCTGTGCAACTTGGTCTAGGTGATCCTGCTGTGGCAGAGGGATTGGATTAGATGAGGTCCCTTCGTATTCTTAATGATTCTGTGCTTTCATATTCTCTGTTGATGGCATAAGTGGTTTCTGTATGCATGCACTTTGTATGTCATATTGTACGTACAGTATTTTATTTTATTCAGGTATGTGTATGGCAGCATCATGGTAATTAAATGTATACAGTAAGATAATTACAAAATGTTGAAGTAATTTTCACAGTTTCTGTAAAATGCATGCTTATTTGTTAATACTAACTCCTTAAATTGAGCTTAATTTGATCTGAAAAGACAAGCGAACTTTGTCAGTATCTTGCAATGCATGTTACTCTCACTTTGGAAGCTGCTGTTTGACAAGTCTCATTTCTTTTTCTGGGACAAAAGGACTAATATTTTGTCTGATTTTTAGTACTAGTTTAGGTTGTGTTACTTATATTGGTTTGCATGCAGAGCTGTTACTGAAACTTAAGTGTCTAAATCCATCTTTTATGATAAAAGAACTGTGGTGAAAGCCACAAATTAATTACAAAAGTAATGAATTACCAAAGTTACAAGAGTTTAAAATGAAGGGACTTAAAGTGAACTTACTGACCTGTTGTAAATCTTGTTTGGACCAATCTTGACATGTAGAAAATATAACTAAATGTCCATGCTCAATTATCAGTACTGTGGAACACCGCTTGCATACACCTTTTTACTGTCTCAGAAGATATATTCAATTTTCAGTGGACACATACACTTACTTAAATTGTTTGCATGTTACTCTACTGCATTTTTGCCTGTTAAACATGATGCCTTCTCAAAGCAATTGAATCTTTGGGTTTTATTCTCCTGTTAGATTCTGCGTGTTCTTGGTGAAAATGCCATTGCTGTTAGAACAAAAGCCATGAAGTGTTTGTCTGAGGTTGTTGCTGTAGACCCCAGCATTCTAGCCAGGGTAAGAAAGGAAATATCTATCATACATATACATTCTTCCATTCTTCTGTTTGGCTTAAAATAAATCTTACTTTCTAATTTTCAATCTGTGTTTCGTTTTAGCTGGATATGCAGCGAGGTGTTCATGGGCGGTTAATGGATAACTCCACTAGTGTACGAGAAGCAGCTGTGGAGCTGCTTGGCCGATTTGTGCTCTGTCGTCCTCAGCTTGCTGAGCAGTATTATGACATGCTGATTGAAAGAATATTGGTATGGTGACCTAGAATATTTATGATAAAATCTGTCCCAACAGAAAATTTGGATTTGATGACATTTATATGTTTATTTATTTGGAATGTTGACCCAAGAGTAAATTATGTCATACTGTTTTAATGGGATGTTTCTTGCTTTTAAGTCTAATATTGTAAAACGCATCATTTAGTTCCAGTAACTCTCTGTTACAGCTAAAGATTGGTATATGTAGAAAGCTGTACCACATCAGAAACAGGATGTATTCCTTTTAAATACATATTATGTGAGATGAGGAATTTGCAACAGCTCTGAAGTCTTTGAAATGGATCATTGAAGAAATTCAGTGGTGTGGATGATACAGAAAAATCTACAGCATCTTAATCTAAAGATGCTATTTGTAATACAAAGGAAAAAATATAAAGTAGTTTGTTTCCCTGTGCTATTTTTTGATATTTCAAAAGGCTTCTTATTAGACTTTTTGTACAAAACATACTTTTTTTCTGTGTGTCCATATAAAATACAATGTTAATTTAACTGTAGGATGACAGTACATTTTAGCATTCATGACAGGTTTTTACTCAAATGCTATTCATTTGCTGGAGTTATAAAACATGTTTCTGATTTGGTTTTGGATGTGCATATGAACACTCATAAACCCATTCATAATAATGTTTAGATTCCACAGGTTTTGAATAAGGTAGCATGAATGGAAGCTCCTCATCCATCTCCCTAGACAAAGCCTAGAAAAATGCAGAAAATTGATGCATGTATCTTATCCGTAAGCTTTATCCAGAATGTTGAAATATCATAGCCCAAATCTACAAAGAATCTTATGTGTTTCTATAAAATAGGTAAAGCGTCATGACATTTAGTTTGTAAGCTGCCTTTTCTAAATACATTTTGCAGGTCAGATGAGGTGATCTTCAAATGCTAATTTATATAATGCATAACCTCATTCATGTTTCTGATTTGTTTTCAAGGATACTGGTATCAGTGTCAGAAAAAGAGTCATCAAGATACTTAGAGATATATGCATTGAACAACCAACATTTCCCAAAATTACAGAGATGTGTGTGAAAATGATTCGGAGAGTTAATGATGAAGAAGGTATTAAGGTAAAACAAACTCAGAATTGTAATTGTGATTATTTTAATGTATCTCTATTTTTGCAAAAAAAAAATAAATCCAGAAAATATTGCATTGTTCCTTTGTAATATGTATAATTTCCATTCTGTTGAAAGCCATTTTAGCTTTATAAAATGCTGTCATTTGTTTTCCATTCTTTTGAAGCTCCTTTGTTATTGAATCAAAATATTCTTAAAATGTTACATTTTCGAATTTTTTTTTCTTGCAAGTGTTGCCTCTGGTACTTCTCTGACAAGTAAATTCGGCATATAAATTTCTTTCTGCAACTAAAACTGTAACTCAAAATTTTGCATAGAAAAGTTACAAAGTGTATCTGTGCCAGTTTGATATTCAGTGAATTAGTTTTTTCCTCAAAAGGTTTATTTACGTCGTCCTACCTACTCTTTGTGTAATGTATATGCAGAAGGGAGCAAAACTAAGAACATGTTAAATCATAAACCTGACTTTGGTGGTTTTCTTTGATTTGGTGAAATAATTTTAAAATTGCACCTTCCCAGGATACTGTTTTCCTGAGGAATCAAATCAATGCAGGAAGGTTGTTATCTCCATTTTCTGTAGCATCAGCTTCTAGTGCTTAGTTTGCTGAAGCTTATTTAGAGGACAGTATTGCTCATGCCTTAGTAAATCTGTCCTTTTCATGTAGTATTTCCTACAGCAGAAGCAGTCTTAGGTTCAGTAACTCCTCTAAGACATCTTTAAGACCATCAAGTCCACCCATTAATGAACCCAAACTGCCACATGACTGCTAAACCATATCCCTCAGCATCAGATCTACACATACTCTAAATACTTCAAGAGATGGTGACTCCACCACTTCCCTGGGCAGCCTGTTCCAATTCTTCCTATTTCTCAACATAAACCTTCCCTAGTGCAACTTGAAGTCGTTCCCCTCTTATTCTCTTGCTTGTTACTAGGAAGAATAGACTGACCCCCTCTATAGCTTTCTTTCAGGTAGTTGTAGACAGTTACAAGATCTTCCCTTAGCCTCATTTTCTCCAGGCTATACACCATCAGTTCCCTTAGCTGCTCCTCAACTGCACATCTGGTCTATACCCTTCATCAGTTTTGATGACCTTCTTTGGGTATGCACCAGCACCTCAAACATCCTTCTCTGGTAAGGAACCCAAAACTGAACACTGTATTTAAGGTGCAGCCTTACCAATGCTGTCACTTCCTTGGTCCTGCTGGCCGCGCTATTTCTAATGACAGCATGACACAATGCTGTCAGTGAGCTGTCTACTACTAGGCTTTTCTACTAGGTGCTTTTCCAGCCACTCTTGATAAAGGTGTTAATGAGAACAGGCCTTAGTACTGAGTACTGGGGAACTCCATTTATGCTAACTACATTTAACTCCATTCATAAATACTCTTTGGACCTGGCCATCCAGTCAGGTTTTTACCCAGTGAAGTGTGCACTCATCCAAGCCATGAGTGGCCAGTTTCTGCTGGAGATTGCTGTTGGAAACTAGCGCATAATTCATGCCACACATCAGCATAAAATCTATTGTACAGACGGAAAGCACATCAGCATAGAATCTGTTGTACTAGAAATATCTCTGTGCCAAGACAAATTTATTTCTTTGTGCTAATAACTTTTTCCCTTTAGAAATTAGTAAATGAGACATTCCAGAAGCTTTGGTTTACTCCAACTCCACATCATGACAAAGAAGCAATGACCAGGAAAATACTGAACATTACTGATGTGGTATGTGAAACAAATTTGACTTATACACAAAAGTAAACTGTGTTTCTAATATCTCTGAAATACTATCTGTAGTTTTTTAGAATACAGTACTCTAATTGTCAGATGGTTTTACGTATACTGGCATTGAATTATGTGAAAATTACTTACTTGAGGGATAGACTGTAGGAACCTTTAAATGCTTCATGAATCTACTGGCAGTCATTACTGGGACAGTAGTATATACAGGTTGCATAATAATTTTTGTTCAGGTAAAATGTAGCAAATTTTTACTATAGCTAAAACTTTCCAGGAATTGCTAGTAGCAGCATGTGATAAGCCTAGTGAAGAAATTGTCTTTTAAAAGAAATTTTTCCTCAAAAAAATTATGATATTTCTTTTGAGAGATCAGTGAGCTGTTTTATCAAATCCAGGGTCATGTTCTCATTCAGGCAAAACTAGTTTCTGCATAATTGTATGGGTTTTAGGAGCAGCAACTTTAATAGCATGTCTCCAAAATAGCAAAATATGTTCCAAAAACAAATTAAATTGTAGTGAAAATGTTTTGTGTAAAACCACTCTGCTAAGAAAGTGTTGTAATACTGATTATAGCAAGACATAAATGTGTAAATAAAGGCAGTACAAATTGGTGGACTGATAAATTAGTTTAACTTCATCTTGAATGTCAGTTCTACTGACAGTTCTACTTTGGACCACCTATGAGCTGTTCCTGAGAAACGATAACATGAAAACTTGTGTTGTCTATATAAAACTACTTATGTATATGTATAGATGCGTGCATGTTTATTTTTAATATGTGAGGCTTGTATGTGTGCTTTAATCTGTACAAAATGTTCTGCAAAAATCTGGTTAAAGTCAGAAATCTCCAGTAAAATTTTAGGCTTTGTGTTAGTTGGAATACAAATTCTGGAATCACTTAAGTGCTGAGAATTTGTTTTCAAATGCAGAACACAGTTTCTGATCTCAAAAGTTCTAAAATCATCATAATGAATGCATATAGAAATATATCTTGCTAAGTTTACTGGTCTTTTAAAGTGACATCTGTATTGAAGTAATTCTTTCTCAGATGCCTTCTTTATTATCAAGTTTATTCTCAAAATTGCTTCTAGGTTGCAGCTTGCAGAGATACAGGGTATGATTGGTTTGAACAACTTCTTCAAAATGTAAGTGATGAATTTTGAATGTGTGATACAAACTTTAGTGGAATTTACCTTTCTTTGGTACTGTAACAGGCAGAATGGTGACTGCTAGAGCAGTCCTTTACAGGAGACAAATTTGTACCTTTTAAACATCTGTCATGTTGTTTTTCATTTTCACTGGTGCATTTTCTTTGTCTCTGACATTGTTTGTCTTCTCAAATATTTTGCTTTTAGAAACCTTTTTTTAATGGTCAATAAGTGTGTTTTCACATCCTGTGCACTTGTTGAACAGTCTGTCGAAACAGTAAAACTTCAGAGCATTGGTTACTTCTGTATTACCTGATTTTTTAAGTGTTTAGTTTTCTTTGTTTATATATCTTGTGTTATTATTCTCCTCTGTATCATCTAAGCACTAGTCAATTTTCAAGCAAAAACAGGACTTCTGATTTTACTTACACTGGAGTGCTTCTTAATGCCTGCACTGGAAGAAAACCTCTAGTATGGTCTCAATCCTTTTCAGATATTAAAGGATCTTAATGGACACAATTTCAGTACCCAAAGCCATACTGAAAGCAGTTTACTGATCAGAAATGTTTATAAAGCTATGTTTCAGCTTTGTTTGATACTTAACACTTAGTGTCAAAAACAGCATTCCTTTTGAATTCTTCTCCATTTTTTTCCTTAAGCATTTTTAAAACCTACTAGTTACTGCTAGCAAGTATGATAATACTGGGTTTTGCATTGTTTCCTTAAGCACAAAGTTAACTTTCATCATAGTAGAAAAATAATAAAGCTTTTTTGGGGTTTTGGAGTGTTTTTATTTGGGTTAATTTTTCATTACTACTTTCGTGGTTTGTTTTTTTTTACTTATCTTAGTTTTTGCTTCACCGTTTTACTTCTGTAGAGAAGTTCTTTACATCACAGAACTATGTATTTTTTTTGTGTATCTGCATTTCTTATGTGTGAATGAATCCACCCTTAATACTAAACCATTTTCTGTTCCACCTGCTACAGCTATTGAAGTCAGAAGAAGATGCCTCATATAAACCTGTGAAGAAAGCCTGTACTCAACTTGTTGACAATTTGGTTGAGCACATTCTTAAATACGAGGAATCATTGTCTGGTAATATAATATTTGTAAATCTTGTAAATAATAGCTAACCTCCTTTTGAAATCTATACTACTGTAACAGGGATTGTTCATGTCACTATCACTAAAAGTTAATTTTACTGAGTACCTGTTACAAAACCAGCAGTAATGAATTAGAGCTTTTCATTTCATTGTGAACTTTTCAGCACTCTGTAATAGTAATGCTTCCCTAATGATCACTAGCTCACCACAACAACAGTATTACTTGAAGTAACTTGTTCAGCTTCTAGATCAATAAAACAAAACAATCATGTAAAAATGTATTCTTATTAGGAATCATTGACTAGGGTAGTGTTCTATGTACAGTAAGTGGTGTAAAAATGAGTGACTACTTTGATGTAGTTTTTTCTTCTCTTTTCAAATATTCTGTGGTCACACAGAAATGTATGTTTGTATCTCTACTATATTAAGAATATTCTGTATTGATCTTGAAACAAATGAAAGAGATATTCAAATGATGCTTGAGCCACATGATTTTTGTTACTCAAACATTACAGTTTTTTGTATTTTCTAATCTTTTGCAGATTCTGACAACAAAGGTGTGAATTCTGGTCGCTTGGTTGCTTGCATAACCACTTTGTTCTTATTCAGCAAAATCAGGCCACAGCTCATGGTTAAACATGCCATGACCATGCAGCCATACTTGACTACTAAATGTAGTGTAAGTACAGGAAATCAGTCGTCTTTTTCCCCCAGTAATTAAACATAGAAAAGAATTGCTGTCTTGTATAGTTGATGCCATTGAAGGTATTAAAATAAAAATTTAAAATATGCATTTATTTAATCAAAACTTCTGAAGATACTAAGTAATTTTGATTATATTTGTAGCTTCCAAGGTGTTCTTCCTCAGACTGAGCATGTTCCAGGCTCAGTCTTGGAATATTTTGTAGTCACACTTAAACTCTTGAGCTGCTTTTGGTCAAACAGTCTGTGAAAGGATTATCTGTACATTCACTACCCATTTTGCAGGTTTCATTGACATTGTAGAATCACTGCTGTCAGCTTGAATCCCAGAATCGCAGAAAGTCAAAGGTTGGAAGGGACCTCATATGATCATGTAATCCACCCCCCTGCCAGAGCACAGTCACCTCCAGCAGGTCACACAGGAATGCATCCAGGTTGTTGTTGAATGTCTCCAGAGAAGGAGACTCCACAACCTCTCTGAGCAGCCTATTTCAGTGCTCTGTCAATGTCATAGTGAAAAAGTTTTTTCATATGTGTACGTGGAACCTCCTGTGCTCCAGCCTAGACCTTTTGCCCCTTGTCCCATCATTTGATGTAACTGAGAAGAGCCTGGCACTGTCCTTTATGTACTTACAAATATTCATGAAGTCACCTCTCACTCATTTCTCCAAACTGAAGAAACCCAGCTCTTTCAACCTTTCCTCGTAAGGCAGATTTTCCACTTCCTTAACCATCTTTATGCCTTTGCAAGCAGTTGTGGACTCTTTCAAGCAGTTAAATAGCTTGATAGTATTAATTGGGAATTACAATATACATTAAAAATATTACAATAAAAACAATAAAACAATACAATAAAAATACATGTAGGAGGATGTATTTGTAATAGTTATAATTTCTACATTTGTGTGCATTGTTAAATATTTTGATTGAGCGACTCTGTGTGAGTTACACATTGTCACAGCAGAGCTTCATTTTGTTGCTGACACTTGTATCCAGGTGGTGTATGTTTTTCAGTGTGAGTGTGTCAGGAAGAGTTCCTATGTCTACTGTAGGACTGCAGAAAATTACCAGGACCAAATGTTTTCAGTTCAGTCCACAGCCATGAGATAAAATTCTTCTGATATAGCCTTTTTTTTTTCCAGAGGTTCTGTAGAAAGATGAACTAGCTTTCATAATAACACATAATTTAATAACATATATGAACTATGTAAATATTGTTTGAGACCTTTATCAAATAATATGAGTTGGGATTTTTTTCCTAGGAGTGTGTATTAATAATGCTTAGCTTATAGGTAATGCAGCCAGAAATGTTAAACACTATAAAAATGCTGTTGTTTCAGACCCAGAATGATTTCATGGTAATATGCAATGTTGCAAAAATATTAGAGCTTGTAGTGCCACTAATGGAGCACCCAAGTGAGACCTTTCTTGCCACAATTGAGGAAGACCTCATGAAACTTATCATCAAATATGGCATGACAGTAAGTTTTTAATTGCTACTATTCAGTTGGTTACATTTCAAAGTGTGAAAGACGTGGGTTTGATTTAAAGGATGTCTGCCTTTGTTATGAAGTCAACTTTTCTGAGCATTGAAAAATTGGTGTACTTGGTTCACTGTAGTTTGTATGTGTTGTTGCTATGTTTTAATGAACTTAGCAAGTTTACAGAGCAGTCTAGGACATGACATCTGTTAGATATTAATTTTTAGTTCAGCATAACTTTTTCCTACATAACTTCCCAAAAAAAGAAAATATCTCAGTTTTACCTTCTAAATACATAATTTGTTCATTCTGTCATTCTCCTAGGTTGTTCAGCACTGTGTGAGCTGTCTTGGGGCTGTTGTGAACAAGGTCACTCAGAACTATAAATTTGTGTGGGCCTGTTTTAATAGATACTATGGTAAGTAAAGTAACAATGAGTACTTGTCACTTCCCTGTTATGGCTACAAGTCTTAGGGATCCATAATGATTAAACACTTTGACCAAACTTTTATCATACTCTAGGTGCTCTTTCAAAATTAAAAAGTCAACACCAAGAAGACCCCAACAGTACAATACTTACTGCCAATAAACCAGCACTCCTTAGATCACTTTTCACTGTTGGAGCCCTGTCTCGGCATTTTGATTTTGACCAGGAAGATTTTAAAGGCAACAGTAAGGTAAAATAAATTGTATTTCTCTTAGAATGCTCCACTTTGAAAGCACATTATTGCTAGTTACTTGAAGCTGTGTATTTTTTTGTTGTGTACAACATAGCTTTTTTGTTTTTCAAGGCCATGCTGTAAGATTGTGTTTCTCTTTTTGGTTTTGAAATCTGTGCTTTTTATTTGACTAAAAGCATTGATTTCATCTTCACATAGCTGTTCTTTTTGTTTTAATTTGCTCAGGTTAACATTAAAGATAAAGTACTTGAACTGCTGATGTATTTTACGAAACATTCAGATGAAGAAGTACAGACAAAAGCCATTATTGGACTTGGTAAGAAATATTAATAGTTTTTTATTATTCTGCAATATTAAAAATGTATGCATGTCAGTAGGAATTCATATACTACTGTAGTACCAACAGAGTTTGTTTAAAATCAGAATTTGCTGTGTGTTTTATTTGAGAATTTGCTATAGAAAAGTTGTTAAAGGGTTGCTGGTTGCATACTTACGCAGCAGAGAGGATGCTTTTGATCATGAATGCCTTTTGATTCATGACCTGATCTTAAAATGCATTGGATTTCCAGAGTAATTGAGATGGGTTTTTTTCTCCACATACAAGTATGTTTTAATGTTAAATCTTGTTTTTCAGTCCATGAGGTATGGTAAAGAAAAAATGTGCTCGAAGAACCTCAACCACTTTAAGTATCAGGGCAGACATTCTGCATGACTTGAGGGAACTGGCAGCTTAGGTAATTGGAAGGTCCTGTGAGATTTCATAAGGATTGAGATAGTGTAGTAACTACAGTTGGTTGGACAATATGAATAGGTTCTTCTGGTGGTATTACTATGGTATTTCAGAGAATTACGGGTACATTAACTGTCACTGACTGGTTTTTCACCCTCTACTTTAGGATAATAACTGTACACATGAGAAAATCTTGTTTGGGCAAATACAGCTTTGTTCCTGAAAGAGTTCAGTTCATTGCTGTGGCTTGCTTTAAGACAACTTTCTTTAGAGCATATGAGCTTCCATTGCAAATTTTGTGGATAGAATTTGGCTCATTATTTTGCTGTTTAGGTGGATTTCAAATGTCCTGAAGATCTTGGAAGTATTGATGGGTGAAAAATTGAACATGAACTGAACATGAACCAGCAATGTGTGCTCACAGCCCAGAAAGCTGTTGGGTTACATCAAGAGAAGTGTGTCCTGATTTAGTGGAAGGTGTCCCCTGCCTATGACAGGGATGTTGGATTCAGATGATTTTTAAAGTTTCTTCCAACCCAAACCATTTTATGATGATGTGAATTCAGGATGAGGATAAGGATCAAGACTGAATCATGAGGGAAAGTCTTATGAGGAGAGACTGAGGGAGCTGGAGTTGTTTAGCCTGTAGAAGAGAGGGGACTCAGGGGACCTTATCACTCTCTATAATTGCCTGAGGGGAAGCTGTGGACAGGTGGCAGTTAGGCTCTTCTCCCAGGAAAGTAGCAGTAGAACAAGAGGGTATGGCCTCTTGGGGAAATTTACTTTGGATGTTAGGAAGCACTTCTTCATGGAAAGGGTTGTTAAACACTGGAATGGACTTCCCAGGGAGGTGATGGAGTCCCCATCCCTGGGGGCATTTAAAAAAAGACTGGATGTCACACTGAGTGATTATGGTGGTTAGCTCCTAAGCTGGACTTGATGATCTTTTCCAGCCTCAAGAACTCAGTGATTCTACAATTCCATATTGTTTGAGAAATCTTTTCAGAATGCTAAGAAGAATTAATGGCCTCAGAGTTGCCTCTGCTGCAGTAGCAATGCTATGGTTTTCTGAATTAGTTGGTATTTTTCTTGGCATTACATCTAGTTGCATAATACTTACTGTAGTCCAGTTCCATTTAATTGCCCTCCATGGAATACTACATGTAAGACAGGGGCTGTCTTCCTAACCATAGACATGGCTGCTTTGCTTATGGATGTGGACAATACTGCATTTACCAAAAATTATTCTAAGTTGTAGACTGACTTGTGATATGTTTTGGGGAAAGGAGAAAATTGAATTAGCTGTCAGTAGGTGTTCTTCAGCTTTCTTTTCCTCTGATTTTATTTTTATTAAAACTTAGACCTCATAAAAGTATAATAGAACATTCCATTTTGAGGATAGCTGTTGGATGCATGAGGTGTGATAGACAGTCCAAACTAGTACCTTACAAGCTGTCAATTGAGCAGAGTTGTCAAAGCCATTCAATGCTTGGGTGCCACAAGAAGGCGAAAAGCAGTAGCAAACAAATTCAACATTTATACACAGTGAAGGCACTGTGTGAAGAGTACTTCCCTGTCAGCAATTATTAGTCGTTTCAACAGTTCAGTGATTTTAGCCATTGCTTTGCAGTGTGTCACTGCTACATGTGAGGATATAAAAGTTTGTTAGTAAATTCAGCTAAACCTGTAAATATGTTACAAAAAATGTTTTAGCCAAGTTCAGTGCCTAATGTTAAGACTGAACTGTGAAAACAAAGGTATGAAAGTAAGTGGTATAAGGGCAGCTCCAAGATGTGAAATCAGTTGTTAAAAGAATGCAGGTGCCTATTTTCATATCACAAATTCTTAAGCAGGGTTAAATTTCTTCAAGGAATGTAAAAATAAAAATTTTCCTAAGTGTACAGGTTGTTTTGACTCCTTTTAAGTCATTGAAGGCAAAAAAATTTTATGAGTTGTTACATGTGCATGCACATGCTTTTCAGTTTTAAAATTAACTGTAAGGAACAGGTTGAGCTTGTTCACAAGCAGTCAAGATACTACTAAAATAAATATACACACATGCTTCAAAGACCATCATAATTCTTTTTGCTTTTTCTCCTCTTTCACCTCACCTACTTCCCTTGTTGTGTTGAGACTAAAATGAGTTCTGAAACACACTGAGACCTTGCTTTAGACTTACTTTACTTATGATTTCCTTAACTATATGAAGCCAGTATAAAAAACTTGTTTCAGTATTCCCTTTGTACAGCTTTTTTTATACATTGCTTTTATATAATTTTGTTTGCTTTCATTTCTCACATTATTCTTTTATGTTCATATGCATTCTGTGTGTTCATTCTTAGTTTCCTGTGGTCATAAAAATACATTTAATGTCTGCTTTTCCTGAACAGTCTTTAAAACAAACCAAATTAGCTAAAAGTAATTAAAATTGTGATGTTATGTTCTCATTACTCATCTTTTGTGATATTCTGTAAAGGCTTGCTAGCAACACGGATAAATCTATATATGTGATCTAAGATGGTGAATACTGACACTAAATGAAATATTTGATTAAAAACTTAAGAACAACCAGTTCCTCGACAAGAGTAAGGCTACAGATAAAAACAGTTCTATGATGTATATCTTCAAATAGATGTAATCTTGGGAATGCTTCAGATAATTTTCAAAATAACTTAAGTTGATGAATAATGACAGCAAGACATATAAATTTTACTGGGTTCACTGTTTTTTATTTTAAGATCTTATTTTTAAATAAGTGTGACATTCATCATTTGTCTCTATATATGCTTTTCATTTATACGAACAGCTTTTCAGAGTTTCAGCAGAACATTTTTCTCCAAATGTATTAGAACTACAAAGGGTAATTTTTAATAATGTTCCTCCATTTTAATTGAGATAGCTCCGAGTCATTCAGATGCAGGCCACTACACCAGACATGCTCACAGACCTCTGTATCTCTTTTTACTGCAGCTGCCCTGTGTTGACACGCCAAGAGAATCAGGATTAACAGAACTGTAATGGCTACCAAAGCCACTAATAAACTATGAATTGTGTTCATAAAGAAAAGCAATACTGTTTGGACCAGAAAATACTGTGCTTTTTGGAGGAGAGAAATTTCATAACTCTATTGGAAGAAAGACTTAAGAAGGAGAAATGAAATCTCTAGATAATAATAATGTAGAATATTTCCTCTTTTTTCCCTGCCCTTAGGATTTGCATTTATACAACACCCAAGTTTAATGTTTGAACAGGAAGTGAAGACTCTGTACAACAGCATTCTTTCAGATAAGAACTGCTCAGTAAACTTAAAAATCCAGGTGTTAAAAAACCTCCAGACCTACTTGCAGGAGGAGGATACACGTATGCAGCAGGCAGACAGAGACTGTAAGTTTTGAGTTTTTCTATACTGTTGAGGCATGCAAAACTTAGTTTTCTTGTGTAAGGTTATGCAATACATGAACTGACTCACTTAAGGTTGTTATCAGATCAGAAATGCCTAAAGTACCTCAGCATAATTTTCAAGAATTCATTGTATTCATAAGTACATACACATAGTAGGCATATTATTTACTTCCAAAATATATAAATCCTGAAGGCAATCTAGAATGCACAGTTGCTGTGATGATGGCAGTAATATGTCTACTCAAAATTTCATTTAAGGTTAATTTGCAGATAGAAAATAATAAATACCACATAAGAATTTGTTTAAATGGAAAGTTTTTATTAAAACACAAGAATTTCTCTAAATACATGTCTCTTTAATACTTTCATATTTGCCATCAGACTGTTCTATGTTTCTTGAGATTGTAAATTTGCTTTAAGACAACTGAAATGTGTGCATATTGTAAAGGTTAAAGATCAACATGCAGCAATTAAATGGCAAAATAAAATGTTATGCTGTGGTGAGTGTTATATTGCTTTTGTCCTCTTTGCAGGGAAAAAAGTAGCAAAACAGGAAGACCTGAAAGAAATGGGTGATATTTCATCAGGGATGAGTAGTTCCATCATGCAGCTTTACCTTAAACAGGTCCTTGAAGCTTTCTTTCATACCCAATCCAGTGTACGCCACTTTGCTCTGAATGTCATTGCTCTGACATTAAACCAGGGTCTCATCCATCCTGTTCAGGTATAGTAGGCTTCTTTGATGAGTGGGTTTTGTTATTCAGGTTTTCAGAGGTTTTCACACTTCCTACATCAATTTCTAGTAATTTTTTCCAGTAATTTTTCATGGTAGGAAGGGTCTGTTACAGAAAGGTTATTTTGGAATCTCTTCTCTGTTGTTTAGCCAGTGAGATTCCAGTGTGGTTTTTTCTGTTTTGGGATCAAAATGTAAATGTCTAGCCAGTGCCTCAAGAACATGTACAAATCTACACTGGAACATACTACTTTTATAAATTTCAGTTGTAGCCAAATTATTTATTTCTTTATCATGGAAAATGTATCGGCTTGCTTTTACCTCAATCTCCATGTCTTCCAAACACTATGGAGTTCCACAGTCAATGTCAAAACTGCAGTTGTTATCTCCATTATTCTTTGCTTACATAATGGTTTTGTAATTATTTTTTGTACTGCATCTTGCGCATTTAGTCATAAGTGGTGTGTTAGGTGTTTCTTGCAATATATATTTTTTGTGATATAAATTGACTTTTGACTTTGAGAAAATGGGAAATACAGTACAGTATATAAAGCTTGTACAATTTATGTCAGTGCCAGTATCTCATGTATTTTGTACTATTTGTTTGCAAAAAGTAGTAAGATAGTTGCATGGAGCTTCCTATACTACTTTCTGCAGTAGTGGGAATATAACAAGAACAGTAGTATAGTAGAACAAAGACTGAGAAAAAGAAGGTACAATGAGTCTGAGTAATTATTTTGTTTGTTCCTCAAGTGTGTACCATACTTAATTGCTATGGGCACAGATCCAGAGCCTTCTATGCGAAATAAAGCTGACCAGCAGTTGGTGGAAATAGACAAAAAATATGCTGGGTTCATCCATGTAAGTAATTCTGATTTAACATTTAATAAAACACTGTTTTGTTCTCTAGTGGGTCAGCACCTGAATATACCTCAGCTGCACAAAAAGAATATACAGTAACAAACAAATGTAAAGTTGAAAAGCTGATCTCAACTCTTTCCTTGATAGACTCTTTTTTTGAAGATTTCTGTTACTAGAAATGCAAAGGATATCATAATTTGAAGAGTTTTTTCTAGCCCAAAGTTTCCTTTAATTTCTAAATCCCAATAATATTCTTTTCACTAAATAGTATTTAAGAGCATTTATTTGGTAGGAGGGTAAGGATATTGTTTCATGATGTTTAGCAATTATTTTCCTTTATATATGGACTAAGGAAGAAAACACTTTATGTAAGTTGAACTCTTTAATGTATGAAGAGATCAAGGATTTATAAATAGTAGTCCAAGAAGAAGCAGCATAGGAAGCTGTTTAGATTTAAAGGATCTTGCCGAAAGAAAAGTCTGAGGGCTAAATGAGTGCTTGTAAAGTTGTGGCACAATGACAATAATTTTGGTTAATATTTGAAACTGAGCTGTAGCACCTTATTTCAGAAGGCCTCAGTCTAGTTTGTGTGTACTAATTTGTGAGACTTCTCTTACCAGCTTGTATTCCATTGCCGTTGGAGCATTGCACTGGTGGATGGTATCTAAATGGATACCTAATCCAGTAGGTGAAAAGTAGCACATGAAATCGCTATGTAGGCAGCTGGAATTTAAGACAATAAAGAGAGAAGTTTGCTGAAGAGCAGTAAAGGTAGTGTAAGGAGAATTAGATATGCACCCTAACTAGTCATTCAGTTTATTTTTAAGGACCCTTGAAGTAAGTAACATCAGTTGGAAATGACAGGAAATATGCCAAACCCTTTTGGTTTTTTCTGTTTACTATTGTTTGCATACAAGCGATAGCAAACATACATTTGGCAAAGCATTCTCTTTGTGTGCAGAAATCTTTCAGTATTCTTGAAAATCATTTAAATTATTATATGTGTCTGTAGTAGGTAAACAGATTAGCTGTTATGTTTCTAACAGAATTTAGAGTGAAAGCAGTTCACAAGATGTTCTGATCTCTGCCACAACTTCTATTTTAATTCCATTGCCTACTCAATAGGTATTACCACCTCAGTGCATGCTCTGAAGTTAACCTTCAGATTAATATCACTATTTTGAAGCAATAGTTTAAATAACAATAAATACATTACTATTTCAGATGAAAGCAGTGGCTGGTATGAAGATGTCTTACCAGGTACAACAAGCAATTAATACCTGTCCAAAAGATCCTGTAAGAGGTTTTAGACATGATGAATCATCCAGCGCGTTGTGTTCACACCTATACTCCATGATCCGAGGGAACCGTCAGCACAGACGAGCATTTCTAATTTCTTTACTGAACCTCTTTGATGATACTGCAGTAAGCATTACATTTCCTTCATTTTAAAATAAATCAAAATACAGCATTGAAAGCTTAAATTCTCACTTAGCAATGCATTTCACTACATAATTATTGATAATTTATTTCCTGAATGAATTTTGTTTTGCTTTGTCCTATAAAGTATTTCTAATGCCGCCTGTATAATAGAATGCATTTGTTGCTTTTGCATTATTCTGTGTCTTTTTATACACACTGTGGACTGATCAGAAATAATATATCCCCAGGTATGACTAAATTTTGCATGTATACATATTGTTTAGAGTAGGTTTGGGTGAGTGTGTAGAATAAACCTTGTGATCACGTATTTGTCCTAGACTGCCAGGAGCACAGGATAAGTGTGCAAATTGAAGATACCTGTATGTCTATTTATATGTACCTTTTTTTTTAACTTCCAGAAAACAGAGGTGAATATGCTATTGTACATAGCAGACAATCTAGCCTGTTTTCCTTACCAAACACAAGAGGAGCCACTGTTTATCATGCATCATATAGACATTACACTATCAGTTTCTGGTAGCAACCTGCTACAGTCTTTTAAAGAGGTATGTTATCTATATTGTAGTATATTTATTATGGTGGCAAATGAAGCATCTCTAAAACGTGGGGGTTTTTTTTTCAGTGAATACAGTACTATTATTATTATATGGACTGGTAACATTACTGTGTTGTCAGTATATAAAACCCTTTCTATTCTGATTTGCATTTAGAGAAGACACTAGTTAAAATTTTTCCTTACTTTGCTGCTTATATTATTAAAAAAGAATGATGAATTTTGTATATCATTCCCTGATACGGCTGAATAATCATTAATTGCTTGTTGTCTTGAAGCACATGAACCCAAAATCATTGTGAAATAGTGGTTTATTGTGGTTGTGTAGTTTTTTGTAATAAAATCTAGTTGGCAGTGTATTTTGTTGTCAAGTATTTGACATCATTTCCATACTGTTTATAGCAAGGGAAGAGTGCATACTGTACATTTTCTTAAGCTGGCATGTAAGAACCAGAAGCATAGTATCGTATGTTGTGTGGCAATACAGAACTCTGTAAAAAAAAAAAGCCTGTTCTGCTGAATGACAGTGTCCTTGTTTTCTGGACAATTTTTGGAGTCAAAGATGCAGGCTGTCAGGAAGCAAACCCATTTCTAGAATGTTTGAATAGTAAGCACAAGCCAGAGCAGATGCGTCGAAATTACAGTGATTTGAATTTTCACCATTTCAAAGTCAATTTGTAATATTCTAGTTGGAGGTAGTACATGCTTCAGACTGCAGACTTGTGTGTAGCACCCAGTGCATAAAGGATTTTGACTTCAGTGTTACAAAAAATACTAAGTGCAGTAATACACGTGAAATTGTAAAATTCTGTAGGTCTGCAAGTAGTAGAACTGATTCAGATTCATACTCTCTATGATCACTTGAGGGTTTTTCTAGTCAGCAGCATAATTAGTTTCACAGAATTTTAAGACTCAAGGATTAAAATGACCTTGGAATACTCTGTACCAAAATACATATGGAAATCCAGTGGCACACAGAAATGATGTCCAGGTGAAAAGTAGAATTTTCTTCCTGATTTTTTATACTTGGCCTCCTACTGCATTTGTTGTCACTGCTAATAGCAGATTTTGAAGAATAACATTCCAGTAGAGTATGTGTTGCTTCAGTTTCTTCCATATCCACCTTGCAAAAGATATATTATTTATTTACCATAAGCCATTTTAGTTTTGAATATTGAATTATAAATTAAAAACGTTCAAGGTTTTATTGTTAATTTAAGCCAGTATTGATTTTGTAAAGATTTTTTTGGAAATATGCATGGTGCTACTAAATTTAATTTTTGAAAGTGTGTTAACTTCTCTGTCTTGCAGTCTATGGTAAAAGACAAAAAAAAGGATAAAAAGCCTTTATCAGATGAGGACACGGAGAGTGACAGTAACAGTGGGAGTGAAAGTGAGGAGGAAGCTTCTAAGCCTCGGAGGGTACGGAAACGAGCAGACTCTGAATCAGATTCTGATGAAGAAAATGATATCAATGCTGTGATGAAATGTTTACCAGAAAACTCAGCTCCTTTAATTGAATTTGCAAATGTCTCCCAAGGCATATTATTACTTTTGATGCTAAAACAGCATTTAAAGAACCTCTGTGGATTCTCTGATAGGTAAGGAAATTTAGGTAATCACTATCTTGTTTTCTAGCAAGTTCTTCGTAAGGATTACGCTGGGAAGGTTCTTTTTGGTTGTAACTGCTTAAGCAATAGATTTGCGTAAGAGAAAGTGCCATAAATGCGATTAATTTAATGTAATGAAGCTTTGGCTTAGAAAAAGCAATGGTTTCATTTCTTACTGGGATGTTGCATATAGAATGATTAAATTAGAATTAATTAAATTGAAGATTTTAGTAACTTTCCTGTGAAGTAACTTCAGATTTTCATTAGAAGCTTTTCCCTTTTATTTTATTTAAACAGTAAAATTCAGAAGTATTCTCCATCTGAATCCGCAAAAGTTTATGATAAAGCGATAAACAGGAAGACAGGAGTACATTTCCATCCAAAACAAACTCTGGATTTTCTGCGGAGTGATATGGCTAATTCCAAGATCACTGAAGAAGTGAAGAGGAGTATAGTAAAACAGTACTTAGATGTAAGTGACACTGCTTTTCAGAAAATTTGAAATCCTTTCAAACTAAGTAACATGGTATAAACTTGACAGTAGATGGAAAGGTATTGGATGATCAAAATATAAGTTCCCAGTCATCATGTGATAAACTAGTAATTCACCCCTTTCTTGCAGAATGTTTATCAGGACTGTCTTTACGAGACGTCTAAGAAATGTAAAAGCAATGGAAATTAATTTCAGCTAAAAGATATTTGTCATTATGAAGTATTTTCTAATTTCTGGTATCCATTTTGTATACCTCTCCCAGATAATCTGTTCACTTTATCCCTGACTATCCTCACCTTACAGAGACTAAACCTAGTGAATTTACTCTAAATATCACTTAGAGAAAACTAGCAACTTTGGAAACACTGGAGGAAAGCTTTAAAGTATCTACTAAAAAAAGAGGGAAAGTGAAAAGAGTTCATAGAACAAATAGTAAGCTGTTCAAGTTTGGAGTTTCCTACCAGTTGTTTCATCCTGTTTCTTTATCTTGCCTTGTTTTTTTTAATTACTGTGGTGTGATATAAATGTATTTTTTAAAATGTGGACTAATTTGATTTCTTAATAGTTCAAGCTCCTTATGGAACATTTGGATCCTGATGAAGAGGAAGAAGATGGAGAGGTTTCAGCTAGCACTAATGCTCGGAACAAAGCAATTACCTCGCTGCTTGGAGGAGGCAGCCCTAAAAACAATGCAGCTGAGACAGAGGACGATGAAAGTGATGGGGAGGATAGAGGAGGAGGCACTTCAGGGGTGAGGCGGAGGAGGAGTCAACGTATTTCGCAGCGTATTACGTAAAATGATTTTTATGTGCTTATAAATGTCAGTCTATTATATTAAATGTACACCAAGTAATGTAATCCACATGAAAGAAAGCATTTTGTAGATAGAGATTCTCTACTTAACCATTTATACAACTTTTGTAGAAAGTTTAACAGAAAAGACAATAAAAAAAAACCAAACTAGAAAATGAGATTTATCCCATATAAAAAGTTATTAATTTTCCTTTGGAATGTACTGTGTGTTATCCTTTTTATTGTTGCCAAGTTTTTATGTAGCTTTATGATTCATGTGTATATATAATTTTATATATCAATAAGAGATAAAGACACGGGTACAAATTAAGAGTATGTGGTTTTACAAGGATATGTTAACCCCTTGGCGCTGGCGGTCGCGGTGCGTCTCATTGCCGGCAATGGAATGTGTGCCGGGGAATCCCAACTCCCGGCGTCAAGGGATTAAAAGCAATAAAAGCAATAATTTCACTAAAGTTCTTCTGTGTAACACTTGGTCTTTTTTCCCCCCAATGTTTTAGTCATTGAGAAGGTCAAAACGAAATTCAGACTCTACGGAGTTGGCAGCACAGATGAATGAAAGTGTTGATGTCATGGATGTCATCGCTATTTGCTGTCCAAAGTACAAAGACCGACCACAAATTGCAAGAGTAGTACAGAAAACCAGCAATGGCTTCAGTGTTCAGTGGATGGCAGGCTCCTACAGTGGCTCCTGGACTGAGGCTAAGCGCCGTGATGGCCGCAAACTGGTGCCTTGGGTAGACACTATTAAAGAGTCAGACATTATTTACAAAAAAATTGCTCTAACGAGTGCTAATAAGCTGACTAATAAAGTTGTGCAGACTTTACGATCGCTGTATGCCGCCAAGGATGGAACTTCCAGCTAATGAATTTGTACATGCAGCCAAATTTACAGGAATTGAAATAACAGAAAAGCTTGAAATACCAACTTTCTGGCAAAAAAAAAAAAAATGAATTAAATGAAGAGTAAGAGTGGAACCTGGGACGCGGGAAAAAAAGAAGGAAATGTTTGGTAAACATTTTTGTGGGAGCTTCCTTCGCTGTTGTGCAGCAGAAACTTCTCAGTTCATTTTTACTCCCACTGTATAATAGTTTAACAAAAAAATTGTTTATATCTTGAAAAAAAAACCTGTTTAAAAAAAATAAACAAGTGAATGTTGGAAATTAGTCTGTTAATGTTCTTAATAAAGTGTTCTTGGAGTTTAACCTAGCAGCGGATGGCTTTCTTTAGCTTAGCCCANGAAAAAAAAAAAAAAAAAGCATGCAGTATCTCTGACCTATCTGCAGGAGGAGTTTTTGTAAATGTAGATTTTGATGTATTAGGTCACCCTGAAATAATACAAGAAAGGGATCCCCAGCAAATCTGGTGGAACAAATACTGCAATAAATTTTTTTACTTCTCTTTGTTACTTGTCTGTTTCCATTTGAATTTCTTATTGTAAAGATCTGTTTTAATCCATTTATATTATTTTGCAGTCTTTTATGTAAAATCTACAGTGGTTTTCAAAACAAGACATAAAATATTGTTTATACAGTTTGTATAGGCTGACTTCTGCATAATTGGTATCTTTTTATTTTTATCCCATAAAAGGGTGTAAACGCAAGTTAACTCCAGGGTTTTATTGTATCCTGCAATATTTAGTATTAACTATATAATTTAGCACTGTGCCAAACACGTTTTCAAGAGTACATTTTGATATAAAAAGAAACTCTAGTTTATTCCTTGTATGCTTCAATTTCTTTATAATGCTGTCCAAATGGTAATTTATGGTAGTTTTAAGTCTGGGGAAAGCTGAATGACTACTCTGCTTGGGTTAACTGGCTATGTATGCATTTCTGTGGGTTAATGTAGAGAGATTTGTGTCACAAAGGGGATCGCTACCAGTATCTGAGGAGTGAATGGGTATGAGTCTGCGTAATTACGCCACATTCCTTCACAAATTAATTTTTTAAAAAATGTTTGTATATTAGACTTATTTTTTTTACTAACTGAAAGATGTTTTCACATTTTGTACACTGAAAAAATGCAAATGAAAGCTTTCAGAAGCTTTTGCTTCAACTGCTTTGCCACAGCCTTTCATAAGCAGTTTGCCTTCCTAGAGAGTCAGAAAAGCAGCATATTTGAAACAGAAAAAATATGGAACAGTTGATCTTTTAAAGGGAGTTCTAAACTCTGTGGTGTGTTCAAATGTATTTATCTCAAACAGGTGTTTGTCAGTAAGTAAGTCTTTCTTTTATGTTTCTTTACTTTTACAAATTTAAATTATATAGTACAGGAGTCTGTTGTTATGAAACCTTGCAGATTTTTAATACATTATTTTGATTTGTGAGGAATAGTAACAGTATTCCAAAATATTCTCATGTACAAAAAACCCATTAAACTGAAATGATTAATAACTCCTCAGAATCTAGTTAGTAATTGTTCCTATGGGAAATGCCTTTCTGCTGTTTCATCACAGATCAGAAGTGGTTTAGCGCCTTTTTGGTTTTGCTGTTAATGGTGTTTTCCTCACTGCAGAAAAAAAAGGCACCTCTTCAGCTAAGAAAGACAGGTACTGTTAAAGTAGGGAGAATTAGAAAAAGCAGCAGAAGTCACTCCTCTGCAGCTCTGGAAGAGGCAGATTTTTGTAGCAAACAATGAAATACTAAGTTTCTTGGGGATAGGAGCAGCTTTTATTCTGAGAAATTCATGCTTTGAGAGGGGCTGTCTGACGTGTCACGTGTTAATACTAGAAAGATTCAAAAATGCTTCACAAGTGATAGAAATACTCCCAAATGATAAAAAACTGGATTTCATACCAATGCAGCCTAAAATGAAGCTGTCTGTTAGCTATTTCTGATGCAATTTCTGTTAAAGCATCTTACTTTCAATAGCTACTACAAATATTTCTGTGTTCATAAATAAATTGTTTGCGCGTTGTGCGGCTTTCCCAATAGCGAGCAAGGGGTTTTTTTATTTCAGTTTGCTTGGTATTTATTGGAATAAAACCCTCAGAAAAATATGTAATTAAACAATAGAAACTTGAAGTTTAATGTCCTAGTTGAGAGGATTTGGACCCTTACTATGCTGTGTAGCATGCCAGAGGGCATATGCGCGCCTTGATGGGATCTGTTGGCTATAGTATAATATACACGTATCAAATTAATTCCTTAATAAATTGAGTAAGTTTCTCACTAGTTAAAGAGTTGCATTTTCCCCTTCTATACTACCCAGAGTAAAACCTAGTTTTGTGTTGCCTATCACAAACATTCGGATTCCTTGCTGTAAAAGAAAGAGGCAGTAGTGTCCAACTAGGGAAACAAATTCCTTTGTGCTGTGTGCAACATGAGCTGATAACATTCAGCGTTATGAAGCAGAAAGATCAAGCTTGCAGCAGGAAGTGGTGCAGTGCTTGGCCTCTGGGTAGAAGTTGCAGTTTCACCGCTATGAACCACTATTGGCAACAGCACATCCCATGGGAAGGATTTTTCTGCACTGAAAAGAAGATACGCTTTGTGTCGGGTTGGTTTGTCTTTTAAGTACTGCAGCGCAGTAATTGACACATTGACAGAATTTTACTCCTTTGTAGTAATTTTTTAACTATATGGCTCTAGATTTTTATGCAACATAACTGGAGTGGTTATAGAATTTTTTATTCTTGCTGCATAATCCCTTTCAGTACAGGCTCTGTACATGGAAACTTGTTGCTGCAGCTTACATAACAAAGGGATATTATCAACCTTCTAGAAGTAACATTAGCCATATTGTATTTTTTAAGAAAACACAGACACTTCCACAACCTAAATAAATAACTATTATTTTTAATCTTTCACTTCAGTACTGTAGCTACTGCAGTACTGCAGAATAATTTGTGTATTTTTGTTACCTGCAGGTATAAAAGATCACAATAGTTCTTGAGAAAACTGATTATAAATATTTTTTTAAAGCATTCAGTAATGCCCTTTCATACATTTTTAGCTTCAGTGCTTATATTAACAGCTCTAACATGTATAAATGTAGGCATGGACAAGTATTTAGTGTAAGTAGTTTAGTGAGGTGTGGCCATTAGAAAAGCCAAAATTATAACAATTTAGTCAGACTTCAACCTTTGTTTTGATGAGTGGTGTCACGGGGGAATATTATTACTGTGGAATAAGTGCATTGTGCTAAGCATTAGCTTTCACATGAAATACCTGGTAGCCCTGAAAGAGTTCCTAAATGTGTTGGTGGCTTGTGACAACAGTTTGTAATTCACCAGGTGGTGGCTGAAGAGCAGGGCCTTCTGCCAAAATACAGGTGTTACTCACATTCCAGAGTAGCAAACAGGTCAGTTCAGCTCATACTTGCTGTACAGCTAATGTGTCTTTAAGTCTGAGCCCAGGCAAGTATTAGTGGAGCTAAATTCAGACAAATGCATAATGCTTTTGTCACGTGCTTGACACTTCTGGAGCTTTCAGCCCTAGAAATAGCAAGAGCCTGAAGCATGAGTCCTATATCATCATTTGCTCCCACGCACAAGAGAGACGTAACCATGCAAGCATTTCCCTATCCATCAGAGAATCAGTCATCCTATAATTAAGAGTACTGATTTGTAAATGGGGAGTTCTTAATGTAACTAATGAGTTTTTAGATTTCATGATTCCTTGACTAAAATATTAAAGTGTTATTATACACAAATCCATAGTATTTTCATATTTCATTTATTTAAAATGGAAGTTTACAGAGGTCAGTTTGAACCATTCCAAAATGAAGCTTGCCAGTTTGTATCCTAAAATGTGCACGCGTTATGTTGATCCCTTTGTCACTGGGCACTTGTAAAACAACCGGGGAACCCAACTTTTTCACTGCTCAAAGAGAATTCTTGCCAGTCAGCATTCAACCCATCACATACCTTGCATAATTTCTAGTTGCTAATAGACCTGGGTGTTGTTTCCCACCTAATTTTGGTGGCAACTGCTTGCAGTTCTTAATTTGGAAAAATGCTTACAGCTACCCAAGTTGTTATATATCTCCTTCAAACACCCTCGTCCAAAAAAATCTTAGTCTGAGGGTTGGTGTGGGGTAGCCAAAGCAGTGGGAGTGGGCAAAGTTCATCCTGTGCAGCATTGCACCAGCAATAACTCACGTTCTAAGGGGCACCATTTCAAAAGCTACTTTACTTTGTAAACCTCACATCCACAACATTTTGGGGTTCTTTTTGATCACTGGTATTCAATGCATTTCCTCATGTAAACAAAGTTTGCTTGACCTATCCCTTATTAGGAACTTTATTCCCAATTACAAAAGGCTACAAAATCTGTGGCAAACAGATCTTGTCTGTCACTGCAGTTATTTTAATTTTGAGAAAACATAAAGATAACACCTGAGCTGCCCTTAAACACCTGTAAGGCAAACTCAAAGGATCTGTACTTCTGGCTTGGACTGAATATGCTCTGAGAGCACAGGCAGACTAAGTTTAATGATTCCTTGGGAAAATGCATTCCTTTCGGATGCATGAGAACTTTTTGCTACGCTGACACTCCCTTTGTGATGCTGGGTTTTCAAATTCAAGGCCAGATTTGGAATTCTCCTCTCTGATTCCATTCTGCAGTTCTGAATGGCGCCCCTTCATCTCCGCATACAAGCCTATAGACCTGGCCCACAGCACACCAAGTTCTATGTGATTTGCATTACTCTTCCTCAAATACTTCTGTTCACTGCCCAACATTTCTGGGGTTTAGAAAATGACGATGACCATAACATCCTTTATAAAAAACGTGCATCGACTGCCACCATTTAGTATAAATTTCCTTTAACAAGATCAGTGATAGGTCAGAAACTCCAAACGGTAACAAGCCCCAAACGTGCCACGAGGACACGTTTCGCTTCTCGTAGTGTGCTTCGGTGGCCTGCGGCAACTCACAGCTGGAGAAGACTCGGTGAGAGCTATTGTGCAAAAAGGAGCTTCTGCTCACGGCAGCAGCAGCAGCAGCATGACACTGCACTGTCCCACACCCGGTAAAACACAAAGGCAAAGTCGCTGCTATGAAAACAAAACAATAAAAACAAGGCTATGCTCTTGAGATATTTCTGTGTGTGAAGAGGTGTCCCGTACCATACAAAATAAATGAGTAGGACTTTCCTTATAGAATCCCTGTCTAGAAAGAGGCCCTTTGCTGCACAGGTTCAAAGAGCGGACAGCTCTCTCCCTCGGCGGGGACGGGGATTCAACTGCGCTGATGAAGTGACCCGTTCAAAACACCGCGCAGAGAACTGCAAGGCTTCTGGGTGGACGAGGTGGTAGGGTCCAGCAGGCACGTGAGGAAACGGTGGGCGGTACACCAGCGGAAGGAGCAGGTAGTACGGCAGAGGGTAGCAGCATCGCCTCAGCTTTATTAATGGGAGGCGGGTGTGTGTCTCTGGTTGAGGCAGCTGTTGAGAAAGCCTGCCACTGTCAGCGACGACGGCGGCGGCGGCGATGGGAGGAATCCCCGTGGCTGCTGGCCCTCCTCTTCGGGGCTCGACCAGTCTCTGTCTGCGACTGCTGTCTGCCCCGGCTGCGAGTAGAGCGCCCGGGCGCAAGATCCTCGGGACCCTCCCGCGGCGCTTCTTGCTCCTCATGGGTAGGAACAGGGGCAGAGGCGGGGCTACCAGCATCCCCTGGAAGGGCTGAGCTGGGAGCAGAGGACTCCCCACAGGGAGCTTTGCGCTGGGGGGGCAGATGCAGGGCTGCCCTCTTGCTCCTGGCCTCCAGGCTCAACACACGTCGGGCCTCCTGGCTGCACCGGCACACAACGGTCTCAACAAGCCGACGGACAAAGGCCCCAGTATGCCTGCCCAGGGTGTCCTGCAGCAGCCGGACCAGAACCTCCTTGTCCGGGCCAAAGTAGTACAGGCTGGACAAGACACGGCTCAGAGAAGCTTCTGCATCTTGATGTGTCCCAGCACCTGGGGAAGCCAGGCCATAATGGGCTGCAGGAGAGGTAGTGTGTACACGGAAAAGGAGTGCCCACAGGCAGGCATACAAGCCTCCTGTGCTCACAGGCTCTGGCTTCCTGGCTGCTGCCTGGGCTGCAACAGGGTGCTGGACCTGAGAGGCAGCCGGCTGGTTTGAAAACTACCAAATTTTCAAATATTAGTTGTGGTGCTTTTATGCTGAAAAGGCATTTTATTTTGAATCTGGAGGCAGCTTTCCTAGCAGACCTCCTGCGTCAGTGTCTGGACTCCACGGGTGATTGGTGGACAGAGTCCATAAGGGGAAGGTACTTTCTTCTTCTCCTTCTCGTCATCTTTCGCCATCTTCATGGTCTCCTGCTGCAACACGTCTTCAGAGACAGGGAGCTGGTCCAGGAGAGAACTCCCCCCACCCCCCCAGGGGTGGGCAAGCAATGGCTCCCAACCCCCTGCCACCAAAGTGTGGAAGCCAAATGAAATCCCAGACCAGCTGTAGCTCTGATGTGGGGGTAGCCACAGCCCTCTTTTACATGGGAGCTTGAATGCAGAGAGGCTGAAGAGGAGGTAAGCCATTCTCTGTACCTGCAAACCCCATTCTGTGGGGACGAGGCTGTGACCCTCCCTTCTTTCACTGAGGGCTCATATACAGAAAAGCCGCACCAGCTTGTTCCTGTCCTTGGCAGTGGACCAGAGAAAGGGCAGCTCCTCCAGATAACCGCTTCTACAGCAATTGCCTTTGAAGCTCTTAACCCTCTACCTCCATTGGTGCCTCACCACAGGGGATAAGAAAGAAAGGCTCTTCATAAGGCCTGTAGAAAGCCCTTGGGTGAGACACTGAAAAAGCCTATATGCCGTAACATGCCTGGCTCCACCATGCTGGTTGTCCCCACCGGGCTGGCAAAGAACCTGTATACTCTGGCACTGAGAGAGACTGAGAGTAGCTTCTACTAAGAGAGACATCACAAGTACTGATCTCCTACGCCTCTGGCAAACAGAGAGAGTCTGGAATGTTGTTGGATCCTCGACGTTTGATGCTACTACAGCCTCAAACAAGAGCCCCAAGCCGACGGGAGCTATAAGTAGGACCAAGATGTCACAGAGTATTGATGTCTGCATTAAGATCAGGAAAAGGAACTTTGNTGTGTGTGTGTGTGTGTTGGTGGCTGTTCGTTATGAGTGTCGGTGTACACACACTTAATCCAGACCTCTCATTTAAGGCCAAAACCCAAAGTGCTAGCTGTCTCCTATTTCTCTCAGACTCTGTGTAAAGGTGCTGTGATACAGTTTCTTGTTTACCTTTTTGATTCTTTTACTTATTTGGGGTTTTTTTCCTTTTCTTCTTGGTGATGGGTTCAATAAACTGTTGTCTTTCCAGCAAAGTTGCTTCACTGCCTGTTGGAACTCTCAGTGAGAGCTGGTTGTTGTGCTGGAATTACAGGCACCAACCCAAACCGATTTACACCCTCTTCCCAAACTTGAGAGGCCATCTTGCACTTAGTGATCATGACATTACCAAGGTCTTGGTCCTTGTTGAAGGAAGGAATGTTACTAAGTAAACTACCACAATAGACTTCCAGAGGACGGATTTTGGGCTGTTCATGATATTGGTTGAGGGAATCCCTTAAAATACACTCCTGAAGGGCATAGGGGTCCAGCAAGACTGGGGAGACTTAAAAAACCAAAAAGTTGGCACGATGCCTGCTTCAGCACAGAACCTTCTCAATTCATTACATCAGTTTATCACAAGGTAACATTGTTAGGAAAGAAGTTAAGTATTAAATACTAAGTTTAAACAGTTGAGTAACCCTCTTGAAATACACAAACCAATGTATTTTAGAAGGGCAAAGCATCCAATTCCGAAGTTCTTGTGTAAGACTGTTGATCTGTGTTTACCAGCTACACTTAAGTCTTGTAGATTTGAAAATATTTAGGAAGGAAACAGGGTATCAAAAAACTGGTTTTCATCTAGTAAAGTCTGAATGCAAAGGAAGTTTCTATGCTGCTCAAGAAGAAAATCAACTTAAGATTGAATGCATTTCAAGCAGAACTATTACAATTTCAAAAATGAAACTAAAACCCACAACTGTTTGGAAGTGCACAGCAGCCAAACATTGTTCACATGTCCTCCACATCTGCCACCATGGCCTCAACTGCATTCCAGTCCAGCTTGCTGAGGATACTTCCCGTGCTTTCAGAAACATCATCGATGTCAATAATGCCGAGAGAAGAGAAACTCACATGGTCCAGCTCAGAGGCCTATTGGAGGAAAAGATGAACTGAATCACTGTGGTGATTCACACTTGTCTTGGGTTATGGAATCAAAAAGATTGTATTCTATTTTCACCTGTTGAAAGCAGTTGAGAAGCTGTGTGGTTTTGATTTTTTTGTTAAGTCCAGGGGGATGGGGTAGTGAATGCTTTTACTGACCCAATTGTTAAAACCAGGTGGGGCGATATTTCTTAACTATCTTCTGCTGATGGACCATTAAGGCTCATATCATCCCACTGTGAGACGCTTCACCCAGTGGGGGGAGGTGGGGGGAGCTGACCATTCCCACCTGCATAAACTGGGACTCAGGAAAATGAGGGGGGCTCGCTCTCTACTGGGGTTTGCTCTCTACGGGAGTTTCCTGTCCCCGGACCCTGCGGTGCCCAGCTGAAGCCACTTTGCGTGCTTTCGGTGCCGTTTTTCTCTCCACCGCTGCCCCTGCTGCTCCACGGCATCCAGCCTCTCCCCGAGACCTTCTGCCTCCCACCCCGAGGTTCCCACTGTTTCCCGCACCGAGCAGAGCTGCTGCTGTGGCTGCCCGGCTCCTGGCTACCGCGGACACTTTCCAGCCGCTCCCTGCCGCCTCCTGCCTGCTGTGGTTTTCCCGTCTGCACCCGTACCGAGGAAAAGTGAGAGCCACGTCCACCGCTCCAGAAGGACTGAACTGCAGCAGGTTGACTCTGTCGGGATCCCTAGGACTTTCTTTTGTCTGGTTATTTGGGTGTACTGTTGGGTTTTTCTTAGTGTTCTTCATAACAAATTGTTGTTCCTTTTCCCAAATCTTTTGCCTGAAGGCCTTTAAATTGAAAGAATTTGGTACCTGTCTTCCCAAACCGAGGCAACACTCAAGACCTCTGTGCAGCTCGTAGAAATGATCCCATCTTTTCAATACACATTAATGAAGTTATGTGCCTGATTATCCTGAAATAAATCCTATTTACTTTCCTGTTTATGCACTCCCACTAGAGTCTATTGCCTTGACAGAAAACCTGATGATATAGTTGTTACAAGGAACATTTCATAGAATCACAGAATTATCACCTATCAGAAGGGACCTCAAAAGATAATCTAGTCCAATCCCTCTGCCACAGCAGGACACCTGGACCAAGTCACAGAACAGAACATTATGGATTGGAAACAACCTGGAAAGATCATCCAGTCCAATCCCGCTGCCACAGCAGAATCAACCCGAACAAGTCCAGGCAGGTTTCAAATGTCTCCAGAAAAACAGACTCCATAAAAACCTCATTAATGTTGTCACCTGTTCATAGAAGGCCCCCAGGTCTGTCAGGCAGGATTTGCCCTTGGTGAAGCCATGCTGATTGTACCCAACCACCTCTTTACCATTCTCCTGTCTCAATAGTGCCTCAGGATCTGCTCCATGATCTTACCGGGTGCAGAGGTGACACTGCCTGGCCTGTAGTTCCCTGGCTCTTCCTTTCTACCCTTTTGGAAAATAGGAGTGACGTTTCCCCTTTTCCAGTCAGCAGGAACTTTACCAGACTGCCACGACTTTTGGAATATAATAGAGGGGTTTAGCAACCTCCTCTGCCAGTTCTCTCAGTACCCCCGAGTGTATCCCATCAAGTCCTATGGACTTGAACACTTTCAAGTTCTTCAGGTGATCGCGAACCTGGTCTTCACTTATGATGGGCGGTTCTTCCTTCCAGTCCCTGTTGTTATCTTCCATGACTCCAGGAGTGGAGGCCTTTGCAGTCAAGACTGAGAAGTCATTGAGAACCTCAGCCTTTTCCATATCACTTGTGACTACATCACCGGTTTCCTTTCTGAGGAGGATCACACCTTCCCTAGTCTTCTTTTTACCATTAATAACCTGTAGAAATTCTTGGTGTTCCCTCTGACCTCCCTGGCTAGGTTCAACTCACATGGTGCTTTGGCTTTCCTAACCAGATCTCTAGCTGTTCAGGCAGCTTCCTTATATAACCCCTGTTCTAGCTGTCCCCCCTTCCACTCCTTGTAGAGTTTCTTTTTGTGTGATGTTTCCAAGGCCTACGAGAATGATATTGCTTGTAAAGACAGTATGTAGCTATGTTGAATGACTGTCATTTCTGTCGCTCTGCACCTATTCCACTCACAGGTTTTGAACAGAGAACACTTTTAAAATAAAGGATACATAAACAAGTAGACATCCTACCTGAAACAAGGAGTCATGACTATCCTGCAGCATTCTTTGGATATCATCAGAAACAGTCCAAGGACTTAGTATGTCTCTATCAGTCTCTTCTGTAACATCTTCTGGCTGAACTGCAGTGGCAACACATGGAGGATTTTCTTTTGATGTTCTGCTGACTCTGTATTCAGCAGCTGAGGAGAAAACAAGCCAACACTGTTTCAAGCACTGTACCAGTTCTCATTGATTACCTGTGACTGTCTTGAAATCTTGCCAAGGATAAAAGCTCCAAGTTCTAAGAAATGAACCTGTATTCAGACAGACAGAACCAGTGTGGCATATTATCTTGATATTGGGAGACAGCATTAAAATGCTGCTAGTCCATTCTAGCCTCATGATTTGAATTGTCTCTCCCCAGGGTGGCACAGGAGAATAGCCCTGTGCAGGATATCTACAGCATCCAGGTCGTGCAGTGCAGATCCCCAAAATGGACACTGCTACATTATTTGACAGAGGAATAAAACTGTATCAAACCTGGACTTGTGCCTCTTAGAATACAGTGCCTTGGTGAAATTCTTAGCAATTATAGGATGTACTGGAGAAACAGATACAAGATGATGACATGAAATCAGAGAAAGATCAACTTGAATTTACAAGTGTAAAAAAAGAATGCACAAAAAGGAGGAGAAGAAATACAGAATCACTGAGGCTGGAAAAGACCTCTGAGATCATCAAGCCCAGCCTATGACCTAACATCACCACAGTAAGCTAGACCACGGCACTAAGTGCCATATCCAATTTTTTCTTAAACACCTCCAGGGATGGCTACTCCACTACCTCCCTGGGCAGTCTGTCCCAATGTCTAATCACCCTTTCTGTCAGGAAGTGCTTTCTCACATCCAACCTAAATCTCCCCTTGTGCAGTTTCAGGCTATGCCCTCTCATCCTGTCACTAGTGCCTGCCTGACAACCATCTGACACCCAACTTGCCTTTTGCATAGTTACACAGTGTGATAAGATCCCCTCTGAGTCTGTTTTTCTCCAGGCTAAATAACCACAGTTCCCTCAGCCTCCCCTCATCAGACTTTCCTTCCGGTTCTTTCGCCAGCATCATTGCTTTCCTCTGGATCTGCTCCAGCACCTCAGTATCTTTCTTGAAGCAAGAGGCCCAGATCTGCACACAATATTGGAGGTGAGGCCTCACCAGTGCCCAGTACAGGGGGAGATTTATGTCCACAGTCCAACTGGCCACACTATTCCTGATATACATCAGGATGCAATTGGCCTTTCATACCACCTGGGCACACTGCTGGCTGGTATTTAGCCAGCTGTGACCAGTACTCTCAGGCCCATTTCTGCCAGCCTGCTCTCCAGCAACTCGTCCCTCAGTCTGTAGCTTTGCTGGGGGTTATTATGGCCAAAATGTAGGACCCTGCACTTGGCTTTATTAAACCTCATCCCGTTGGCCTCTGCCCACTGACCCAGCCTGTTCAGATCTCTCTCCAGCATCCTCTTCCCATCCAGCAGATTAACACTACCCCCAATTTGGTGTCATTTGCAAGTTTACTAAGGGTAGATTTGATCCCCTCATCCAGGTCACCAATAAATATGGTGAACAGAAGTGGGCCCAGCACTGATCCCTGCAGGACACCACTTGTTACTGAGTACTAACTGGTTGCGGCACCATTCAGTACCACTCTCTGTGCTCGGTCATCCAGACAGTTTTTAACCCAGAGGAGAGGGTACCCATCCAAGCCATGGGCTGCCAGCTTTTCCAGGAGTATGCTATGTCAAAAGCTTTGCTGACATCTAGGCAGACCACATTCATGGCCTTCCCCTAATCCACGTAGTTGTAGAAGGAGATCAGGTTGGTTAAGCAGGACCTTCCTTTCCTAAATCTACGCTGGCTGGGCCTGATAGCCTGACTGCCTTGTACCTACTGCTCAGTGGCACTCAGGATTATCTGCTCTATAACACTGCCAGACACCAAGGTCAGTCTGACAGGCCTACAGTTCCATGCATCCTTTTTCCATCCCTTCCTGTGGATGGGCACCACAGTGGCCAACCTCCAGTCATCTGGGACCTCCCCAGTTATCCAGGACCAGTGATAAATGACGGACAGCAGCCTGGCTAGCTCTTGTGCCAACTCCTTAAGCACCCTTGGATGATTCCCATCTGGACCCATAGACTTCTTAGGTTCTAAGTGGCACAGCAAATTACTTTCTATACATGTGATTCAGGAACAATGCCTATCTGTTTACTTCCATCAGCGGCAACTCAAACTGGTGTGTGACTAGTTAAATAGGATCTCTGTTATGCCACTAGCATAATTCTGCTGTAAGGGTGAACAGAATCAATCCATTACCTCCTAAACATTTCCTAAGTCTCAGACTGGTTCCTCAAGCTTCTTGTGTTTTATCAGAGCAGACACATGCCCAAGTTCAGATGTGGAAGATCTTCATCTCTTAAAAGAATTTGGTTAGAAAGAATTATTTATGTGAGGAGATTTGGGGAATTAGTCCTATAGGAGACAGACACTGGATCACTAAAATCCTGTTCAGTTATAAACACTCAGCCTTCCACCCACTACAATGAAATAATAGATTAAGTAGATACTGTACAGCGGGAAAGCAAAGACAATTTCTACTTTAAAGAGCCCACCAAATTATGTAACATAGAAAAGTTAAGGGAAAGGCACAGTACTTTTGTATTTTACTGCTACCTAACTCCATATGGCTCTCAAATGCAAGTTCTCAGTCTCTCATAAATTTGTAATGCTTGTTTCTAGAAATAACTGAACTCAAATGTGCTAGATATCAGTGATCTTGGAACTGCCACATGGCTAAAACCATTTAGGAGGTAAACAGAGGTGACTGACTGAAAATTTCTAATGAAAGGGAGGGCTGGTGGGGAAATGATACACTTTGTCCTTTAAAGTAAAGCAGTATCTGAGGCCATATGAGATACATGTTTCTGTTGCATGTATTTTATCCAGGACATGTTCTGAAATGTGTTCTCTCTATCATTTCTCCTGTACTACATAGCTGAAGAGGACTATGCCATTGCTCTTTGAAACTTAGAAGTATCTAGAATTAACAAGACAGTTTGCAGCATTCCTCATTCTTCCCTTGAAAGTACTTTTTGTGTAGGAACATACAGTCATCTCCTGGAAAGAAAAAAATGCATTTCCTCTTAAAAAATCCAGTAGATCAAAACTACTCAAAGATGCTCAAATATTTTCATCTATGAGCTTAAGCTTCCTGGATTACACAGTATTCTTGCTATGGCAAATTAAGCTACTCCAGATTTAGCAAGAGATGATAATGAAGGGTAACTCTCATTATTTAACAGGCCTATGATGGCACAGTTACAAAAGCTTCAGGACAGAAAACCTGCAGAATTACAAGTATGACTTTCCATTTAGGCATTAAAGTTCCTCCCTCCCAAAATCCAGTAGTAACCTGAAGATCATCTTACAAGTATGTAATGATAAGGCTGGAAAAGACCTTAAAGATCATCCAATCCAACATAAAACAAACCAAGTAACCCTAAACATCTAACACCTAGATCATGCCACTCAGCACTTCATCCAGACTAACCTTAAACACCTCCAGAGACAGTGACCCAACCACCTCTGTGGGCAGCCTGTTCCAAAACTGGATCACTCTTTCAGTAAAAAACCTCTTCCTAATGTCATGTTTAAACCTCCCATGATGGAGCTTAAGACTGTGACCCCTTGTCCTGTCTCCAGAGTCCAGAGAGAAGAGACCAGCACCTGCCTGACAACAACCATCTTTGAGGCAGTTATAGACAGCAATAAGGTCACCCCTGAGCCTCCTCTTTTTCAGGCTAAACAGACCCAGCTCCATCAATCTCTCCTTGTAGGGCTTACCTTCCAGGCCCTTTACCAATTTAGTTGCTCTTCTCTGGACTCGTTCCAGCACCTCAACAGCTTTCCTAAACTGAGGGGCCCAGAACTGAACACAATACTCCAGGTGCAGTCTAAGATCTCCATTCCCAGCCTATAGTTCTGCCTGGTACTGTTATAACCAAAATGCACAATCCGACGCTTAGATTTGTTGAAACACATCCTATTAGAGTCTGCCCATCTCTCCAGTCTGTACAAGTCCCTCTGCAGGGCCCTTCTACCCTCCAACAAATAGACAGAGGCTCCAAGCTCGGTATCATCCGCAAATTTGCTCATGATGGATTCCAACCCATAGTCAATATGATCAATGAAGATGTTGAACAGGACCGGACCCAACACCGAACCTTTGGGGACTCCACTAGTAACAGGTCGCAAACTAGATACGACACCATTAACCACCACTCTCTGGGCTCGTCCATCCAACCAGTTCCTGACCCAGCACAGTAAATTCCTGTCAAAGCCCCTTGCTGCCATCTTAGCTAGGATATGCTTTCATTAAGAAGATTCTTTTCTTACCTCTGGACTGTGTGAAACCAGGAGCTGGGGTGAAGCTCGTACCAAAGCTGGGTTTGTCAGCAATTCTGCTCCTTTCTGACAGAACCAGACTCTTTGAATGACTTCTATAACAAGGAAAAACCAAACAAATCAATAAAGACCAAATATTTACTGTTTTCCACCACATACCATTCTTCCACACAATTTAGATCTAACAAGGCATTTACAGGTGAAACAAAACAGCCACAGAAATCATCTTCAGCCCATCTAGCAGAGGATAGCCTCCCACCTTCTTGTGGGGTCAATAAGCCTCACCAGAATCAGAATTGCTGGTAATCACAGTGAAGCCACACTAACTACCATTAAGAACAGCCAGTTCATTAGAACTACAACTCATTAGAAGTTGCTGGTGGCTTCCTGCATGACATTCCTTAGCACTTCTGATTGTGGCAGGGCTGATGTACTCAAACTGCCTTTGGACACCACCACCAAGCTCTGTACTGTGCTGACTACACTACAGTGATCCGATTCTGGAACGGGCTGCCCACGAAGGTGGTCGAGTGCCGTCTCTGGAGATGTTCAAGGTTAGTCTGGATGAAGTGCTGAGTGGCATGATCTAGACATCAGAAGTTAGGTTTACTTGGTTGGTTTCAGGTTGGACTGGATGATCTTTTAAGGTCTTTTCCAGCCTCATCATTACTGTGATACTGTGACTACATTCAGTCTGGAACTTTACCTATTAAAAAGAGATGCAGAAATACTACAGTCTGGAAATTACAAGATTATTTGAAGAACACATTTCCTCTCAGTATTCTGGAAAAGTAAACTGTACACAAAAAATGAAAATAGAAATTGTAGTGTACACCTGGATTACAAATGCATGCATTTGATATTAATGCTATCAAGTAGAATAGATTTACCAATTTATAATACTCATACCCCCCATCATTTGCTCAGAAGGCATTAAGCACCAAACTGCAAAAGCAAAACCAAGCAAAATCCTAGGTGTAGGATTTTCTGTAACACAACAGAAGGGACGTGAGTAAATCTTAACTGAAGTCTAATTTAACTACTATATATGCATTTACAGTACTATTTTTATTATAGACGCTCTTCATTATAGTTAATTATCTGTGCTGCTGGCTGAAGACTAATGGAATTGCTGCTGAGTGGAAAGGGTTAGAACATTGATTACAGCTCTGACTTTGTAATAGGCTTATCCTGTGCTCCAAAAGACACTGTTAGGGCTGCCTCCAAGATTTGCAATAGTATACAACTGGTACAGAAAGATTCCCCTCGCCCAGACAGAGTGTATCTTTGATTCTGTCAGAATATGTATTTTCCGTCAAGCTAGTCCTATACCAACTAACTACAAACCGCAGACAGATTTTGAAATGTGGTAAAAATGTCAACATGCAAGAGCTGTGTTAATGCTTAAAGTTGATACCCTTTAATAGATGCCATGCGCCTTTTTCTGTACTCTTGAGATGATCTTGTCCTGGACAATGGTTTATGTTCATCTGCATTTAACACCACTGTTTCAGATAACATGTCATTCATCAGAGAAAGTGCCTGCGATATTCTCATACTGTGGTGTTTAGATAAGAGTGCTCTGTGGAGAAAGCGTATTACAAATTAACCCGTACTAGCAATCATTTGACTGCAGCTGGCTTCTGAGTCAAGTAAGGCTACACAGTAATCAGAATAAAATTATGTATTTTTTGTGATTTTTGATAAATTGTTTTGAAACTCTCCAATCAAATAATTAAGGTTGGACTTTATTGCTGTTTTTCTTTTGGTGGTGTGAAATTCTGTGTTAGAGAGATGTATGGAAGGATAGAACTTATGAGGGTGAGGACAGGGTTGTGGCCTTATAAGTAAGAATCAGGAGTAAGGCCAGCAAGAGTGTTTTTCTGGAGGGAATCTGTTTCTGACAACCCAAAGCAGATGAATTTGTTTACAAGAAGTTTACAAAATTGCTGCCCCTTGTACTCACTGGGGACTCCACTTTTCCTGACATCTGCTTGAATTACAATACAGCAGAGAGAGAACAGTCCTGGAGGTTCCTGGAGTGTGTGGAAGAGAACTTCCTAACACAACTGATGAGAAAGCCAACCAGGGAAGGTGCCCTCTTGGACATGGTGATTGTGAAGAGGGAGGATCTTGTGGGAGAAGTAATGGTTGGAGGTTGTCTAGGGCACGGTGATCATGAAATGACTGAGTTTTCAATCCTTGGAAAAACAAGGAGAGGGGTCAGTCAAACTGAGACCTTAGACTTTTCAAGGGCAAACTTTGGCCTGTTCAGGAGACTGATTGACAAAAGTCCCTCAGGAGGCTGACTCAAAAGATATAGATGTCCAGGAAGGTTGGACATACTTCAGGAGGGAAGTCTTAAAGGCACAGAAGCAAGCTGTCCCTGTGTGCCAACAAATGGGCCAGCAGGGAAGATGACCAACCTGGTTAAGCAAGGAGCTTTTGCATGAACTCAGGAAAATGAGCATGAGCTTTGGAAGGAGGGGCAGGTAACTCAGGAAGCATTTAAGGGTATTGTAAGGTCATGAGAGACAAAATTCAGTTAGAAATCTTGCTAAATCTGTTGAAGATAATAAGAATCATTTTTATAAAGATATTAATAACAATAGGAGAGCCAAGGAAAATCTCCACTCCTTATTGGATGAAAGGGGGAACATGGTAACTTATGACAGGGAAAAGGATGAGGTACTTAACACCTTCTTTGCCTTGGTCTTTAACAAAAAACTTGGCCATCCTCAGGATAACTGGACTCATGAATTAGCAAACAGGGAAGGGGAGCAGACTATCCCTTATGTAACCCAGGAGGAAGTGACTTGCTGTGCCACTTATATCCTAAGGAGTCTACGCGTCTGCATGGGATTCCTGAAGAGCAGTGATGAGTGGCATTCC
>VZRI01014178.1:61441-73111 GCA_013397515.1 Upupa epops | reverse complement strand
CTTCTATAACCCAGGACACAGATGAAAGAGACATCACTAACGGCCTGATTTCACCCAACTTGAAATCATACTTCTTCTTTATTATGTTCAGTTATTTCATAAAGGCTGGCAATTATTTTCACAAAGTCTGGCTACCTCTCTAATCAGGATATATATATATAGATAGATAGATATAGATAAAATCAGGATGGATGTATATATATATATATGATTAGATAGGGAAAAAAACCTATATATATCTGTAATTCTCTTAGTATTTGTAAGTATTCATAATCCATTGAAATCTTTGCCTGTGTTAAACATCTGATCTTTAACCACTTTCCGGGAAAGGGAGTAAACTATGTTTATTTGCTCCTGTAAAAGAAACACTTTTTCAGTAGCGTAATTTAAAATACACTCAAAAAATCTGTTTGCTGATGTAGTCTGTTTTAAGCCTTTTCAGGACACTCTTTTGTTCTTTAAAAAAAAAAAAAAGTCAACATACTGTCTGCACTACTTAGACTAAGTAAATAAAATTTCTGTTTCCATTGCACAAGCAAAATACACAGAAATCCTGTCTACATCAAAACAGAAACACAGTCAGCAAATGTTCTTTAAATACCATTCAGCCTGATTATACTTCTAGCATGTTTCCTCCAGACCAAGTCATAGAATCACTAATAGACCTCCAAGATCATACCATGCACCAACCCAACCTCACCATGCACAATCATGTGTCCCAGGGCCACATCTACATGTTTTTAGAACACCTCAAGGGACAGCGACTCCATCATCTCCCCAAACAGCCTGTTCCAGTACTTGACCACTCTTTCAGTGAAGACAATTTTCTTAATGTCTAATCTAAACCTCCTCTGGAACAATTTCAGGCCATTTTGGTTTGTTTTATCACTAAGGAACAATGGAAGGCACAGGGACAAACTACAGATTCAAAGAAATTTTAATAGAAGCTATTTATAAACAGATTTTAAACATATTTCATTAGCTCAATTTCATGCTCCACATAGGTTGGAAGATACTCACACTTACTGCTCTCCTTATGGAAAATTGCAATTCCTATTAACATATTTAATTTCCACTGTTGAATGACTGATACTTGTTCAAAGAACCTAACACCAACACGTGGCAGAAAAGTTAAAAAAAAAACCATAAAATTATGCATGTATTAGAAATTCAACACATATACATGCCTTTTTCACTGGACCCTCTTACGTATGGCTTGAGGTGAGACATCTTGATGGGTCTTCTCAACCTGTATCCTGTGACATCTCTTAATATTGCACAGCCATTATCTGTGATATAATCTATAATGCAAGGACCAACCCATTCTGACTGGAAACGACCATTTTTCCACCAGTTTTTACTTTGCCTGACAACTTCATGACCAACTTGAAGACAAAGGGCATTTAACTGCTTTGGCTTCCTTTTGACAGTGACTTTCTTTCTCATTTTTTCATCTGAAGTGTCTTTCTCCACCTGCAGAATGATATAAATGAATTATGTTTTCTTCTTCCAAAAGTAGTCATATACTTCCACAGCACTGGCTAATAATGCAGAAGTATAAGATTAAGTGGTTTTGGATGTGTCTAGTTCAAAAGATGTGTGGGTGGAGAGCTCTGAAGAAATTATCTTCATAAACCAATAGTCCATTGTGTAGATACAGAGCCCTTTTAAAGTCAGATATGAATCTCTTGGCAATAGGTCTCTTTTAAGGTTATTCCATCCTAATACATGACAATTGTCACTCTGGAATCTAGAGAATCACAGTTGAGGGAAAAACCGAAAGAAAAAACAATCCCAAACCCACATAAAATCCTACATTGTTTTAAAAGGTTAGTTATACTTTACACTTCAAGCTTTTCTACCTCTTATAAGTTCAGGCTTTGTGAAGTGAAATTTGAATATACATAATTTACCTGGAAATCTGAGATTTTCTTCTCTTCCAGTGCTTTTTTAGTTGCTTCAAATATTTTGGCAAACATACTATATTCTCCTTCCACATATACATTCATTGGCTGCACAACATGTGGGTTACGATTAAACATTTGGAAATAAGGGGTGTTTCGATCTGGCTCCTATTTAATAATGAGGAGCAAAACACAAGCAAATTTACCATAAAGCTTTGCAGATATTTTGGAGGACTAGTCAAATGGGAAAAAAGCCCTCACATACCAAATTTGTCAGATTGAAAGCATAGGCAATAGCAGACAAATGTTCATCCCAATTATTTGGATGGCCAGAACAGTATTTGTTAAGGAAAGTTTTGATCATCCTGCATGTGCTTTTGTTTACATCATCTCTCTGAAGATAAGACACAACTTGTTTCATTCCAAATGCTGCAAATAGTTCTTCATTTATCTTTAAAAGAAAAAGAACATAGTGAAGTTTTCCCTTTTCTGTAGCACAGTTCAATTAACAAACTCAGTTTTTCCTCCCTTTTGTTACTATGAGCACAGTTCACACATTCATACAAAAAACAGTCCACAGTTTAAAGAGAGAACTACTGGATCAGTATGGCTTAGGAGCCAGTAATCAGTTTCTAAAACTATTTCTTCCACTAACCGAAATTTGTCATTTCCTTTGTATCATAATATCATGATTTCATCCATCACCGGAAATGATCAAAGTGTTTAAAGACACGTCAAAAATACTCTTAGCAATCTGCCATACTGGACAATCACAAAATCATAGAATCACTAAGGTTGGCAGAGACATCCAAGATCAACCCATCCCTACTAGGCCTATTTGATCAACCACTAACCTATCCCTACTAGGCCTACTTATTCATGTCCCCCAGGGCTACATCCACATTTTTTTTTTAACATCTCCAGGAAGACTTGAACATATCCCTGGACACCCTGTTCCAGTACTTGACCATTCTTTCAGTGAAGACGTTTTTGCTAATGTCTGATCTAAACTTCATCTGGCACAACTTGGAGGACATTTCATGTCCTGTTTCTAGTGGCTTGGAAGAAAAGACCTATCCCCACCTCTCCACAATCCCCTTTCAAGTAGTTGTAAAGAGCAGTAAGGTCTTCTCTCAACCTCCTTTTCTCCAGACTAAACAGTCCCAGTTCCCTCAGCCACTCCTCATTAGACCTGCCCTCCAGGTCCTTCACTAGCTTCACTGCTCTTATTTGGACATGCTCCAGCATCTCAACATCCTTAAATGAAATACAGCATGTCAGAGTATGTAAGTTTGTGCCAGTTCAACTGAGTGACCAAACCTGTGGTGACTGTCAGTAAATGATTTTGATTCATTCTTTATCCAGACAATAAAACCCCATGAAACACTGCATAATGTTACAACTGCAAATAATTGTTTTGCCCATATGTGCTTTTTATTTTTAATTAAAAGAAAAAAATTAGTCTTTTTCAAGAATGGTCTAAAATTTGAACTTAATGCAAGAGAAAACATACTTTTTCTTTGGGAAAAATAAAATAAAGCAGCCATGTAAACACTTACCTCCTTAATAAGCTCATTCCCTTGATCAATTGATATTTTATGAGGTGGCCCATATAAGAAAAACATATTTATGATTGCCTTAGCAATTTCAGCTGCTGAAGTGTCACTTAGTGGCAGAAGAACAGTCCACCTTGTAAATAAATCTGTCATAATTATGATGCACTTGTGGTTTCTGTTGGTAACATTAAAAGGTCCCATTAGATCTATAGTGACTGCTGTCCATGGGTCCTCTGCTTTGGTAGGGTGTGTTTTGGATGCTGTGGTGGTTGTACTCTTTGCCATTTGGCAATGCTGGCAAGCGTACACCTAGTGCAACAATCAGGGAAAACGCTATCAATAAAAAATATGGTGACAGTTTAAGACAACCAGCAGGATCATAAATCTCCACTATTCCTTTGTAAATTAGATCAGACCCAAAATAAAAACAAAACAAAGTAACAATGAAGACCAGAAGGACAAGTTCAGGAATTCGTATCAGAACTTTCTTTATCCTGAAATCATGGTGCTTTTTTATGATCACATAATAAAAAAATACCATCTGTGAATACCAAAGGAAGTATGAAGCAGCTGGGATTGAAAGAAAGTCCAAATCTTTCCCCTTTCGATTCTACTGTAGGTGCTGTGGCTGAAAAACACTGGCAATATACATAATCTTCCAAACACATAGATTAATTTTATTTACAGGACAAAGCCCCTTCATCCAAGACCAAATTACAAATTCACGGAATCACAGAATATCTTTCAGCTGCTGATGTAAGGCTTGTTCTCCAGACCAATCTTGTTGCCATTCTTTGGACCCACTCCAGCATCTCAATGTCTTTCTTGCATTGAGGTGCCCTAAACTGAACACAGTACCTGAAGTGCTGCCTCGCAAGAGCAAGTACAGGGCAACATTGACTTCTCTGCTTCTGCTGCCTGAACTACTTCTGCTACAAGAGGATAACATTTGCCTTCTTGGCCATCTGAGCACACTGCAGGCTCATATTTAGCTGATGATCAATCAATACTCCTAGACTCTTTCTGCTAAGCAGCTTTCCAGACACTCTGCCCCTGGCCTATATAGTTGCAGTGGTTGTTGTGACCTAAGTGCAGGACCCAGCACTCAGCATTGCTGAAGCTTTACAATTGGCCTGAAACAATTTATCCACCTGTCCAGATCTCTCTGTAGAGCCTTTCTTCCTATGGGAAGATCAAGATACCCACCCAACTAGACAACTGGTGTCGTCTTAAAGTTCCTGAGGATGCACTTAATCCCCTCGACCAAATCATCAATAAAGATATGGCTTCCATACTGAGCCCTTCTGATCAGTCACCAACTGGATTTAACTAACTCCATTCTCCACCACTCTATAAGTCTGACTATCGAGTCATTGTTTAACCCAGCAGAGCATATATCTGTCCATGCCATGGATAGCCAGTTTTGCCAGGAAAATGCTGTGGGAAACAGTGTCAAAGGCTTTACTGAATTCCAGGAAGACAATGTCCACCACCTTTCCCTCCTTCACTAGTCAGGTCACCTTGTCATAAAAAGAGATCAGGTTCATGAAGCAGAACCTGCCTTTCATGTACCCGTACTGACTGGGCCTGATCACCTGGTTATCCTGCAAATAGTGTGAAATGGCACTCAAGCTCCATAGCTTTCCCTGACACTGAGGTCAGACTCTCAAGTCTGTAGTTCCTTGGATCCTCCTTCCAACCCTTCTAGTACCTTCTCCTTCCTTTTGTTGTTAACATATTCATAGAAACACGTTTATTGTCCTTTAGAACTGTTGCTAGTTTGCATTTTATTTGCGCTTTGGCCCTTCTATTTTTCTCCCTGCGTAGATTCACTATGTCTTTGTAGTCCTCAGGAGCTGGCTTCCACATCTTCTAAAGGTCCCCATGTTTCAGCCAAAGCTTCCTGTACAGCCAGGTCAGTCTTCTCTGACAGCTAGTTTTTTGGGACACGTGGACAGACTGTTTCTGCACCCTTATGAATTCCTTCTACAGATATGTCTAGCCTTCCTAGAAACCTTTGTCCTTAAAGACTGCCTCCCAAAAGACTCTGTCAAACAGTCTCCTGAACAGGACAAAGTATGCCCTATGGGATTCCAAGGTGGCGGTCCCACTGAACCCTCTCCTTACTTCCTTGTGATCACTATGGCCAAGTTGGTCTTCAACCATTAATTCCCTCACAAGTCCATCTCAGCTCTCAGGCAGCAGATCCAGGCAGGAACCTTCCCTAGTTGGTACCCTCACAATTGTGTCAGGAAGTTACCCTACACACATTCCAGGAACTGTGACTTATCTCTCTGCTACTGTATTTCCAACAGATGCCTAGGAAGTTAAAGTCCCATATAAGAACAAAAGGTAGTAATCATAAAACGTCTCCTAACTGCTAATAAAGTATTTCATCTGCCTCCACTTCCTGGTTGGGTGGTCTATAGCAAAATTGCACCACAAAATCTGCCACGAATCCACCACAAAAGCCAACAAGGCTTTCTCCTTGATTCTAACACGTAAACACTCAACCCCACAATCACCATCACTAAGCTGTAAACTCTCATATCTCTCCCTAACACATAAGGCTACTCCACTGCCTATTCTTCCTTGCCTATCCTTCCTATAAAGATGGTTGCCATCAATTGCAGCATTCCAGTAGTGTAAGTCATGCCACTACATCTCCATAATGGCAACTATATCAGAGTTTTCTCTGTGGACAATAGTTTCCAGCTCCTGCTGCTTGATAACCATGCTGCATGGACTCCTTTGTCTTTCAGGACTATCCCCTCAAGGGATCCTGTCAACCAGTCTTCCATCTTCCACCTATAAGTCAAAGGAGGTAGTTCTACAGACACACACCCCCACACACACCTCACTTAATTCCTCAAGAACTGAAGAATTGAAAATTGTACCTTTGTTTTGAAAGTAAAGACCTCATTTTCAGTTCATGTTACAGTTGTGTATGCAGCAAATTGATATAAACAGTAATTTAGCCATTAAGCATATTTCTGTAGTTTCCTCAATGGTCACATTCTGCCTGAGGGTCATGTCCGTTCATTTTTAAGAAAGCGGAGAAGGTACTTTCCTAGGCAGTGATTTATTTATTCCCTGAACATTACTAATTTCAAGACTGAGGTACCATTTTCGTATGGTCATTCTGGTCACATAGATTGGCATGCTGCATCCTAACAGATACACAAGTTTTTGAAGAGAAATCTCTCTCACACACCATATGTGCCCTGCAATACTTAAAGGCAGTATGGCTCCCTGCCAGAGGAGAACACTCAGCAATATGCAATCCACATGGTCAGTAGTAAAAGTAAAGAGAAGCACTATGCTTTGCCAAGGTGACCATTTACCATTGATTTTAAGCTTGCATTTCCTCGTAATGAGGCAGTATGAGTGTTTACTGTATCAAAGTAATGTGATTACAAAATGTTAGTACTAGACTACATTCCGTTAAAAACAAAAACAAACCCTATAGCTATGAGACCATACCCACTGCTTGACGTCACTTATTACAGAGGTCCAGTAGTAATTAGATTCCACTAAAGTCAGTGTCCTTGATATACCATGATGAGTACCAGCAGCATTTTCATGGCATTTCTCAAGCACTTTTTTCTTCTCTTCATCTGAAACAATTACTAGGCGCATTTGTTTTCTGTCTTTTCCAATATAGAACAATTTATTTTCTGAAAGAAAAATGTTTATTAATCTGGACACGAGGGCTTATAAGGTCAAGACAGAATGCACAAAATGTTCCCATAAGAAATCTGACTGAAACACGATGCAATGCTGGCTGAGAAGGAATGTAGAATGTGTTGTGGGACTTAATAACTACCTGACAACAATCTCTGACATTGCAATTTGTGGTTTTAACTCCTACCTTTCTTCTCTGTGCAAAGACTTGTCAGGTTTAATGTGATTAAGAGTGTACAGCAGACTACAAAGGCTCATTACTTGGATGCTGGGAAGGGCTAGGAGGCAATAAGGTGATAGAGGACAAAGCCACACTTCTGCCTAGCCATGCACAATACCCTCCAGATTGGACAGAGCATTTCTTGCCTACTGTAGATTTGGACTTTTCTTTCTGTAGCCCTTTGAATTATGACTGCAATGGCTACATATTTCTGGAGTATACCTAGAACAAGTTTCAGCTTTTAGGTGGATACAGAAATGTTTCCTGGAAAGGACTAAAGCAGGAAGAGTTTCTGTTCCTGTTATATATTATTAACAAAGTTTAAGGAGAGGTACTTGCTTCATCATAGGGAATACAAATTAAGATCTTTATGTTGCAGAACAACGTAACTTTGTTTTATGAATGTATCAGCAAACCTTCACTTAAAAATATGTTTCTGCAGTAATTTAACAAAATGTTTTTACCTTTGAAAACAAACTTTTTGGCTGCTCTCCTGATTCCACTTCGTTCACTTGGTAATGTAGGATGATACTTCCCTGTTTGCTTGTAGTATGCAATCTGCTTCAGGTGGAGCCCACCATTTTTTCCAGTACGGACCATTTCTCACCTAAACAAAATTCACAATATTTTTTAGATGGAATAACTGTCAGAGGAGCAAATCTTATTTTTTTTTTACTGGTTTCTTTGTAGTCCAGATGTATACCTATCATTTAACATCATTCACTACACTGCTCTTGAAATCCCTATGTTATTCACTTAAGCAATAAGGAACACTGCTTGACACACTAATTTAGTTCTATGCAGAGCTAGTTTTGTCAAACAATACTTTAAGGTTTCTAAACAATGTGAATGTTGCCCACTATATTCATTGGATGTGGGGACAGAAGGGAAAGGGAGAAACTGGTAGCAGAGAGAAATACAGTGCTCTTCTCATTCTTGAACATATAGATAGCTCTTAAAACTAAGTGTGAGGGAGATCAGATGTGTTCAAGGATCCACCTTAGTAGGAAAAAAACCCACAACAACAGGAAAACAACAAACTCTTCAGATATTAACTGACAAATTTATTTCGTTCATTAATTCATCTGACAATTAGGTTCTGAAGCCCCAAACTGGACTCTGTATGCAAAGTAACAATTCATTCTCTGACACAGGATGACATAGCTGATTACATTAACAAGCTGTCATTAGTAAAATCTGTCATCTGTAGAGGAAAAGTTTGGGTTTAGGAAAAATAGTATCAAAGTAATTTACAGTTAATGACAACCAAAAACAGTAAAGGGCACAGATCCATGCAGGCTCTGTGTTTTCAGTGCTACCTTTTTTTTTTTTTTTCAAAATTATCTCCAGCAGCAACAAAGACAGAACAGCAGTTTGATCCTGCTCTAATTAATGTCTGTAAAAGCAGGGTCAGGCTTAATTTCTTAATGAATGCTGGTTGTCCAGAGGATCAAGAAAACTTCTTCCTTATCCTGCCAGCGTCCCAAGACAATGTGACAACACAGAGCCTGCTAAAAAGAGTGATCAGTCTTGGCCTTATTTGCCAATTGGCACATAATTATGGGCAAGTGCCAGCACCCAGTCACTCTGTAATTCACAGACTTTAATTATACATGATGCCATATGAAAGCCAAATGTGTAAGTCAGGACATTTATTTTTCAGTTTGTAGGTTATCACCTACAAAGGGCTGCATAGGACATAAATAACTTGTTACAGTTTTACAGGAAATAGGGGTCTGCATTTCCTATAGCATTCCTTTCTGTTTTATTGGGCCTGATTTGTGTCTCTCAAAAATGGGGTGACTTGGATTGGATCCTGAATTGGAAAAAATTATTGCCACTCATTTGACCTTTTACCAATTAGTGAAATTGCTGCTAGTTAATTATTGGGAAAGTGGACAACCAGGTGGGACATACCAAAGCTATAAATAGAGATGCTTGCCACGTGACTGGTAGAAGTCACCATCAGAATCTCAAGAGAGACAGCTCCCTACCATCTCTGCCCAGCCATGAGAGACCCCCCTTCTGCCCCCACCCTTGCCTGCCTGCTGCCCTCTCTCCATCTGGGAAGGAGAGCAGTCACTTCAAATGGGAAGAGAAGACAAAGCCAACTCCTTGAACCATAAAATACCTTGCGAATCTGCTGGCTTTTATTCTCTTTTGGCAGATATCCCTCTTGCTCTTTAGTCTCCCCCATCTCCGTTTCCCTTTGCCACGCTAACCTCACTGACAAAAGTCACATGGGTCAGAAGGGACCGTGAGGGCTCAGCTCTCCTTTCTCTCTCCCTCTGCTCTATGGGACTCAGCCCACTCAGGGACATTTCTGCAGCAAGCCTTTAAATTTCTCTCCTTTTATACCCACCTGTACAAGGGCTGCAAAAGGGTTAAGAGCCCCCCTCCCCATTCTGCTTTTCTTTGACTTCAGCCCAAAGGCAGCTCCGGTCTCCCCAGGAAGTGAAGACGAGGGGAAGGAACTGTGGCGGTCTGTGCAGTTGTAATTGCCTCGGGAGGCAGTCATCAGGGCAGTAGGGGCGATTCCAACATACCCCGGGGGTGGGCCCAAGAATCCACCGCTAACACAGCCAGCCGTAGGTCAGGAACCTGTCAGTTATGTGTTACTCATTACAGGAACAGCTCTGAGGCTCTCTGGTGGTAGAAGACTAAAACAAAGCATACCGAAACAACTTCATTTCTTATCCAACATCACCTCTGCTGAGTGAGTGGCTTTAAGGCAATTCCTCGAAGGCTTATTACATTAATTTTGTCAATCCTCTAAATTCATGGGTGAGTGGTGTATGTTAGCTCCCATTTTGACTATTTATGTTACAGTCTTATCTTTTGTCTTCATAAGCAGTTATTTATTTTGATAAGTTTATCTTTGTTTAGATTATCATTTATTCAGTATATCTATGTTTGTTTAGATTGGTTTTTGTTTGTTTAGCTTAGTTTTCAATAAATATTTACCATTTGTTACAGCTTCTCGACTTATTTATTTAAATTACCATTTAAATAATTGGAAATCATTTAAACTTGCATCCTTATGTCTAATTGGAAATAAGAATTCTGTTAATGGTTCATCCTACATGCTACATTGCCAAATGCATGTCAGGAAGTTCATGTTCAAGACCCATTGAATAGTTCCTTTTGCAAAACCACAACAGCTTTAAAAAGCAGCCAAGTCTTTTGTCATACCACATTAGTGTTTTGAAGTAAAATTCTCATGTCTGAGAGAACGAGCACAGATAAACACTTCACAACTGTGAGTATTTTAAAATCTTTTACTTTAAAAGTTTTAGATTTTAAAGGGGTACAAATGGAGATAAAACAGAGAATAGTTCATGTGATCTTTGCTGGTACAGCAGTTCCCTGTAAATTTGCATGATCACACAAGCCAAAGCAACCCACTTTGATAGTAAGTTGAATAACTACTAACATTACTAATGCCAGAAATGAAGATGAGTTTACCACGATAAAATTTGTGTTTCTTTTAAGCAAATTTATTAACTAGCATTTCTTACAGCAAAAACCTGCTGGTCAAGAGCACGCTACCTGGAAAGCCAGCCCTGCAGCTACCCAGGCATGGCTGGAAGTCAAAACTAGCCAGAAATCATTCACAGCTTAACTGGGACAACAGACCATTTAATCTTGACATAGGCTTCTGTGCATAGAAGAAAAATATTCCAGAACAATCTTAGTCTTTCGGCAATTTTTGCTTGTGAAACTCTTTCCAGAAATACTGAATATTCTCTATGTAGCACCTGGTTATCAGTTCTAATAAATGAAGTTGCACAGCAATAAGGTACATCTGAGCAGGATCAGAGCTTACATTGCAACTACATAGAAACTCTTATATCTGCAATGGCAGCTTCTACTGTAACAGTTTGGAAGAGCAGACAGTGAGGTGGGTTAGGAACTGGTTGCAGGATAGAGTTCAGAGGGTGGTGATCAATGGTGCCAGCTCCAGGTGGAGAGCTGTGACTAGTGGTGTCCCTCAGGGATCGGTGCTGGGACCGGTCTTGTTCAACATCTTCATCAATGACATTGATGAGGGCACAGAGTGTCTACTCAGCAAGTTTGCCGATGACACCAAGCTAGGAGGTCTGGCTGATACGTCTGAGGGCTGTGCTGCCATCCAGAGAGACCTGGACAGACTGGAGAGCTGGGCACAGAGAAACCAGATGAGGTTCAACAGGGACAAGTGCAGAGTCCTGCATATGGGGAGGAATAACAAACTCCACCAGTACAGGCTGGGAGGTGATCTACTGGAGAGCAGTCCTGTGGAGAGGGACCTGGGGGTCCTGGTGGA
>VZRI01014178.1:27590-61399 GCA_013397515.1 Upupa epops | reverse complement strand
GGAGGGCTACGAGAATGATTAGGGCACAGGAGGGCATGGCTTATGAAGAGAGGCTGAGGGACTTGGGGCTTTTTAGTCTGGAGAAGAGAAGACTTAGGGGAGATTTGATAAATGTTTATAAGTACCTGAAGGCTGGCCAGGAGGGAGGGGACAGGCTCTTTTCACTTGCTCCCTGTGATAGGACAAGGAGCAATGGGTGTAAGTTGCAGCAGAGGAGGTTCCGCCTCAACACAAGGGGGAACTTCTTTGCTGTGAGGGTCACAGAGCACTGGAACAGACTCCCCAGGGAGGTCGTGGAGTCTCCTTCTCTGGGGACTTTCAAGGCCCGCCTGGATGCTTTCCTCTGTGATCTGTGTTAGATAGTTTTGTCCTGCTCCGGCAGGGGGGTTGGACTCGATGATCTCTTGGGTCCCTTCCAACCCCTAACATCCTATGATCCTATGATTAGCCACCTTAGAAAGAATGTATCATGTAGTATACAAACACATTTAATGTATTTGGTAGCATGCTGACTCAGCAAACTGTAAGTGCTTAATTTTCTCTGGAGTGCTGCCTAAGAAGACATTAAATAAGCTTCCTTCCTGGAACTTTAGTTTCCTATGTACTGCACAAGACAATACTTAACTAACTTTGCTTGATCTAATCTTAAAAAAAAAGTCAATCTGAAAATAACTAACTATAAAATCCTCTAATTTCATTATATGGAATTATTACTTCAGATAATTCATATGCCATCTCCATCAATACTCATAACATATCTGGTAGTCTGAAAAAATGGAAGACCTTTTATGATAGGTTAAGGTTAGACCTGTTGGGAGTGTAGCTCTTAAGTGAAGGAAGTGAAGAAGTTGGCCTATCACAAGGGAGCTGAGCCAGCAGTGTGCCCTCATTGTCAAGAAAGCAAATAAGTAAGACACAGAACACCTGTGGCAGTGTGTGGCCATAAGTTTGCTGATGACACAAAGATGAGTGGTGTCACCGACAGCCCAGCAGATTGTACTGCCATTCAGCAAGATCTGGACAGGCTAGAGAGCTGGCCAGAGAGAAATGTAATGAGGTACAACAAAAGTGTAGAGTCTTGTATCTGGGCAAGAACAACCCCAGGTACCAGTATAGGTTGGGGACTGACCTGATGGAGAGCAGTGTAGCAGAAAGGGACCTGGGGGTCCTAGTAGCCAGCAGGATGACTATGAGCCAGCAATGTGTTCTTTATGGCCAAGAGAGCCAACAGCATTCTGGGGTGCATCAGAAGGGGGGTGGTTAGCAGATCAAGAGAGGTTCTTCTCCCCCTCTACTCTGCTCTAGTGAGTATCTGCATCTGGAGTATTGTGTCCAGTTCTGGGCCCCTCAGTTCAAGGACACTGAGCTGCTGCAGGGTGTCCAGCATATTGCAACAAACATGAAGGAAGTAGAATACTGTGAGGACTCTGAAGAAAAAGTCAGAAAGCAAGACAATGTTAATCAGTGATAAAGAGACAGATCTTAGGTCTTGGCTAAGGCACACAAAGATATGAATGGAATGTTAACAGGATGAGGCTGAAGGAGTCAGAAGAGCTGGTTGAATAGATAAGATTAAATGCTAAAGTAACATTGTATCGACTACCTGTATTAACTGAATTGTATAACTTCTAAATACGGTAAAAACAAAGGCGGCATGTGCTAAAGAATGTCGTATAGTACATAAACTATTTTGTAGAATCAATGGCTTCTGATTCATCCCGATCAGTAGTCCCTGCATCGTCAATTCTGATAGAATATCTCCCTTATGAGGAAAGGCTGAGTAAGCTGGATCTGTTCAGCTTGGAGAAAGCTAAGGGGTGACCTCATTAACGTCTATAAGTATGTGAAGGAAGGGTGTTAGGAGGATGGAGCCAGGCTCTTCTCAAGGTCATCTGGTGATAGGACAAGGGGGAATGCATGCAAGCTAGAACAGAGGAGGATCCATATAAGTATCAGAAGAAACTTCTTCGCAGTGAGGATAATGGAGCATTGGAACAGGCTGCTCAGGGAGGTTGTGGAGTCTCCTTCTCTGGAAATGTTCCAGACCCACCTGGATATGTTCCTGTGTGACTTGGTCTAGGTGATCCTACTGAGGTAGAGGAATTGCACTTGATAATTGAGGTCCCTTCCAATCCCTAATGATTCTATGTTTAGGTCTAGAGAGGTCACTCTCCCTTTCTATGCTGCCTTAGTGTGGCCACACCTGTCCTGTTCTGGGCTCCGTAGTTCAAGAGAGACAGAGAACTACTGGAGAATCTAGCAGAGGGCAACAAAGGTGTTGGGGACCTGCAGGATCTCTCCAGCAAGGAAAGTTTAAGAAAGCTGTGAATGTTTAGCCTAAAGGTACAAAGAAGACCTTATCCGTGCCTATAAACAATTTAAGGGTGGGTGTAGGGAGAATGGTGCCAAACTGTTTTCAGTAAAGCCCAGTGGCAGGAAAGGAGACAATGGACATATGCTGGAATACAGTAAGCTTCATTTAGATATGAGGAAAAACTTCTTTACTGTATTGACAAAGCACTTGGATGCAGTCCTGCATAATGTACTCCAGGCAATCCTGTTTTAATGGCTGGGCTGGACTAGGTAATATCTAAAGATCACTTTCAACCCTGTGATTCTGGGCTCAGTAATCGATTCTTTCTACTGTATAAAGTACTGAAGTACTTTATACTTTTTGAAAAAGAAAGCAGTGCTTTACAGTCAAGAACTTTTGCACCAAGAACGAAATATCCATATAAACAGTACTTGTTATTTTAGTGTCCTAGCCAAGATTTGTCATTGGTAACACTTGTGAAATATGTTCATCTGATGCGTGTAAATGTGAAATAGCATTACAGGGTGGAGCGTGGTATTCTCTCTCTGTACACAGATTTTTAACTATTTTGTTTGTCCTTGTGTGGCCACAGGCAAAGAGGAAAGGGAAGCAGGATGGCCTTGCTTGTTGCCTGGCCACCTGGTAAACATTTTTGTGTATTGGCTTGAGCCGGTTTTGTGGTTATGCATACTTTAGTGTGTTTTTGTTGTTATGAGTACTTTGGTGTACTTATGCGTACTATCGTACTATCGGAGGGAGTCGGAAGCCAGGAGCCCAGATTCCACAAAGTGAGGAGAGCATGTGCTGAAGAGGATACATCTATTCATAAATACACGTCAGCATAATGAATATAAGCCCCAGGGCTCGGTGGGTATGATAGGTAGGTGTGCTTCTTGGTGGAGCAGAGAGCTCCCCGTGTACCCAGCACTGGTTTGCTTGTTTTTATTCTTTTAATAAATTGGAAACTTTATTTGGAATCCTGTTTGGGACTGAATTATTTATTTGGACTCGTCCTTGAGGTTTTAGTTCCTGACTTCTGACTCAGTCTAGGAGGGGCACCCCACCATTTTGTGGCTCCTGATGGGGTTGAATGAGGACTAATGCCATCCTGAACCTGAGTAGAGACAAGCAAAGAATTATTTTCTTATGAGCTCTCTTGTTGGCTGCAGCAGTGTATTTTGCCAGTAATTCAGCATGCGAAGATGTGAACAAAGACAACAGAGTAGTAAGTACTGAAAGTGTATACCATTCAGTTGGGTGGGATTCAGTTACCTGTGTGTGTACGAGTGTGATTGAAATGGAGCTTATTTCTGATGCAATTGTGGAATTCTTCTAACAGCAGTTCCAGTATCCCATAAGGAGCTTGGCTGGTGAAGGGCCTAAGTGATTCCTATAGGATTCATGGGCGGGTGATAGGTCCTAAACACCCCGCAAGACACTCTTACTGGCTTTAGGAATTGCCATTGTACAATTTCTAGGTGGGTCAAACAAGTTAAGACCCAGGACCAGAGAAAAGGGAGCAAATTACCAGCTATACCATCATAAAGTCCATTAGGGATAATAACTAGAAATTGGAATCAAAGGAGATAAAGAGAGGAAAGGATTCCCACAATCACAATCCTACTAGCAAAACGTTTTTCCAAACCATCTTCCATTCTATTTCCCTAGCTCTACCATTTCTACCAAAAGGAAGAACTACCTGTCGTGCACTGAATACATTTTTTACTGAACTGCTCCAGAAGCCTCTAAGATGGTCACGCTAGCCTACAGACTAGCCTGCTTTTGCGAGCCATTTTTGGCGGTGTCCTCTATTTCAGAACAACCCCGTTTTTCAGGTATCTCTATCTTCAGGCCAACACCTCTAACAGGTTGTCTGCGCTGCCAGATTCCCGCTGACCTCGATCAGACAGCAGCGCCAATGCTAACAACAAAAAAGCCGATCGGTTGCTCGGGAAACTCAACCGAACCACGGCCTCGACTCCGCGGGAGCGGTCCAGAAGAGGCCAAGCAGTGAGTCCGGGCAAGGTCGGGGGGCCAGGAATAAGAAAGGTACAGGAAGGCCAGGCCGCAGTCTGTCCGCTCCTTTCAGGGGCGCTTCCTTTCCGGAGAGCGTGCCGCTCGCTCCCGCCATCAGCTCCGCGCAAAGGCGCCACAGCACAATTCCCGCCCACCGCCAAGACTACAGTCCCAAGCATGCAACGCGCGGCCCAAAGCAGCTGACCATACCACCTCTGGTCGCGCAGGGCACGCTGGGAGCAGTAGTGCCGAGTAGCCACCAGAAGTGCACATGTTGACACGGCAACACCTGCGCATGCGTAAACCGACGTCATCGAGACCATTTTCCTTCCCCTTTTTGTCCTCCATTCTTGTTCCTGCACGCTGCTCGGCCCCGCAGCGAGGTCGTGAGCACGTTGGCGGCTGCGGGTCTGGATCAGCAGGCACATACCTGCTTGACTGGTAGAGGTACCGGCACAGCTTGTCTCCTCCGAAACACGTTGGTTTAAGCGCTAACCACCCAGGTAGCGGTGGCCCCGCTGTCCCGAGACTTTTGTGGCGCACCCGGAAGTGGCGGGATGGCGGGAAGGGGCGGACACCACAGGGTGAGGAGGGGGGAGGGAGGGGAGGTTCGGGGACGTGCGCGGGTGTTGGCGGTGTTCTGTCTTCACTGGACGAGAAGGTGCGGGTCGCACCACGCGTAGGTGGGCGGTTTGTCCGCGGTGCTCTTCGGGGTGTCGTTTCGTCCCATCCCCACTACCTCCTGATCCTCCGGCCCCCGCCGCTGCTCCTGGGATTGTGGTGGGTCCCGACTGGGCCGGTCGCGACGGCCACACCGACACCGCCGGTGCAGCGGGTCGCGTCCCCTCCCGCTACGTGACCTGAACACCGGTGGCCGCTGGCCTGTCTCCGGCATGAGGTGCCTTTCCCCCTGAGGTGCTGCGGCTCCGTGGCAGCAGAGCAAGGTTTGGTGGGCGGCACTCAGCGGGGAGACAGCCCCGCCCGGCTCGCGGCTAGTGGGCGTCCGGTGGGAGGAGGATCTGGTCGCAGGCAGCCAGCCCCCGTGTTAGGGAACCACCTAGCGCGGTCGTATCCAGGCACTTTTAGGCAGGATGGTGCAGTCCCTTTAGCAGCTGCATTGTATGCCGCGGAGCCGCAGCGATCAGTAGAACGCGGCGGGCACGGTGGGAAGCACATGTAGCTTTTCATCGCATTGTTCTCAGGAACAATTCTGCTGAAGTTGCAGTGCCATGAGTTGGCATGACAGTGGGCGGTTAGGAAGGCAGGTGAAGGTGCTCGAGGACAGGGAGGTGTACGGGTTGAAAGACAGCGTACCGAAACGGGGTGCGAGAAGGATGTGACACCACCTAACCCACTGGATTCGGGGCATCCCTGTGCCTCCCAAAAACTGATGTTTAACCCATCGTACAATTAGTTGGAGTAAGGAAGATCACTGTCTGTTTTAATCATGCTGGAAGAAAAGTCCCAGAGCTGAAAGTGAGTTAAAGCATGGTAACCAGAAAATAACCAGTCAGGCACTGCGATGGGGAGGACATATAGATAAGATTGTCAGTGTAACTTTTCTGTTTGTTCTAGTGGCCTTTTTCTAAACCTGCAGACTTCACTGAATACCAGTAAATTTTGAATATGCTGGAGTTTTGGCACTTTAACTCTGTAATTGTTGATTTTGTACATAACTGGTCTCCTCACACAAGCAGGAATACTGGACGAGCTGAGTATCCCAGCCACAGTGGATTAAGTGGTTTTGTTTCTAATTCAAGGCTCAAAGGCTATTATTTACAGCTGTTGGTTTACTTAACAGTATTTTGGATCATAGTGCACCTTCCTTGCTAAATTCTGTTTTCTCCTCCATCTTTCCTGCAGCTCCTCAACATTTTTCTAACCTAGTTGTAAGTTAAACTTTCTTTTTTGCCTATGTTACCAAAATTACTATAGAATCCTGCTTTGTTTTGGTGAAAAAAATTTGATTCAAACCTTGTTAGTTGTGACATAAAGAATTGGACTGATGTAGTGTGCCTATTGTATGGTTCAATACTTGACTAAATGCTTTTGCCTTGGTGCTTTGCATAGATTGCAGCAGACTGCTCCAACATGTGACCCCTGCAGGGTCACAGGTCCTGTTAAGAAAAGGGCTTCTGCATAGGGTCCTCAGCAGAGGATAAAGCTCTCTTGCAAGTGCTCCAGTGCAGCCTCTCTGCAGCTTTCTTCAGAGCATACCCTTCTGCTCTAGTGTTGGGTCCACCATTTGCAGAGTACCTACTCCACTGTGGACCTTCGTGGCCAGCAGGGGGACAACTTGCTTTTCCTTGACCCGTTGCACGGGCTGTGTGTGAATCTCTAGTTCCTGGAGAGCCTCCTCCCCTCCGCTGTCACAGATACTCAGTCACTGCAGCGTTGTTTCTCTTAACAGTTCCTCACTCCCTTGTCTCAGATGTCGTACAATGTTTTTTATCCTTAAATATATTATCGCAGAGGAACCAGCAGCTTTACTAATGTCTTCAACTTCATGCAGTAGCAAATCTGTCTTGGAACTGGCTGAGGTTGACGCTGTCCAACATCAGGGCAGTTTCTGGTGTCTCTTCACAGAAGCTACCACTGTAGCCCCCACTACCAAAATTTTGCCATGTAAATACACCACAAACACTAACCTGGCAAGGAGGAATCTAAGATCCTCTTAATTCTTCAGAATGTCTTTTCAGGTGTACATACACAAAATATGAAACATTATTAGTTAGTTTTGGAATGAGAGCTGCTGTAATTTTTATTTTGAAATAATACAAAACCACTATATATTAATGCTTCTGGAGCACTGTTCAAAATGACTGTGGTATTCCTGTGAAGTCTAGCCTTCACCCCAGCATCTCCCTATCTACTAGACCATAGCCTCAGGTGCTACAGCTACTCATTTTTTAAACACCTCCAGGAATGGTGATTCCATCGCATCCCTGGGCAGCCTGTTCCGGTACCCAACCACACTCTCAGTAAAAAATTCAACAAATGTAGGTGAAAGTCTGCAGCCTTACTCTATCAGATCTAGCTACTCATGCTGTGTAAGTAAAGGTAAGTAAACTGCATACTAAAAGCACAGAACATTTACTCTGCAAGTGATAAATTTCATTCACTAGTTATTTAAAATTAACAACTGATATCTGTTACGTGATTCTGTACATATTAAGAAATGAGCAGCTCTTGTGCTTGTACTAATACCTGTTTGTTGAATTCCACAATGCATACGTCATAAAGTGTTTTTGCAGTAGTTTTGCTATAATGTTGTTTCCAGAAGTTGCTTTCCTGAGTGGTTTGTGACTTATACATGCTTTATGGCTATTTAAGATATGCAGTTTTGGGCTTTTTCTTAATATTAATGGAGGAGAAGCATTTTCACTGTAGTATTGTTCCATTAGTTTCCATTACAATGTCACAGAAGCAACATGTACTTGTTCTTCCAGGAGCCCTAGTGCCAGAAAAGCCTGATAAAATGCTTCTGTTTATACAGGAATTATTTATGCTTTTATTAATATTTAGAACATGGCTGGTAAAACTTTGAACCTGTTTTACCTGACTTTTCAGGCTGCTGTTATGTCAAGCTGAATTGTTGCTCACAGTTGCTGGAATCCTAATCTTTAGGATCTAAGTAAATGTGGGAAACTAGGGCTGTATTCTTAAGCTGCTGAACATGTGTAATGGGGAAAGGAAAGCTGGTCTTGGACATAGCTGTTAGTACTTAGGAAGGACTATGTTTTGTTGTATTATTTTGGAATATACTTGTGAAATTCCTGTGCAATACACATGTGGAAGTGGAGAAAATGTCTGTAGTGTGCCACTGCAGTGAGCACTAGACTTCCCATGCATAGTGCACTGCCAAAATCTATGACTCAGATGCTGCCCAATTTGTATGTTGAGATTGTCTGCATGTCATTTTATGTATCTAGAATGTGATATTACATACTTTCCACTACTAAGTGATAATAGGGTACTGCAAGTTTTAACATATAGTATTAGTTAAATTGGGTTTTTCAAAATTAGCAGAGATGTAAGCTAAAAAAGGGAAGCCTTGTGTAATAGTTGAAGTTTGAAGGGTTAATTGTTCAGATAAGTTTAACCCAAGAGGTCATTGCACGAAGAGGTCATTGCACGGTGGGAGATTGTTGGATGTTCCTGATGCTATCTCTTTGGAAATGGGTCAGTGTCTATTCTAACGCAAATCTTTGCGTTTTGTCTTGTTTACACTGTGACCTTATGTGGTTGCAGAATACCATATTCTAATCTTCACTGCCTGATGAGTATTATGCTCATATGTCAGATATGAGAGGATCTAACACTGTTTCTGCCCCCATGTTGTTGCTGCTGTTCACTTCATAATATGGCAATATGGTACTGGCAAGACTTCTCTGCTCTGGAGGCAGCAAGATGGAATCATGCCTAAGGCACCTTGTGTTAGAAGTTTCTTCTGTCAACTTTCACAGTACATCTGGGACAGCAAGGCAGCTCCATCTTCTTTGCTGTGCCATTTATTATTTCTCCTTGGTGTACAACCTGATCGCCATTTTTTTCACCTAAGCATGGTCTTACTGCATTTTTGGCATCAAGTAGTAGAAGTTTTTAGGATATTTGGGTAAATTGTTCACTGTGGTTACAGTCAATCGTTTATTTTCCCATGTCTCTTTCCTTGCACTTTTTATATCACAGAAGGACATTCTTCAATGTTTGTAGTAACCAAAGCATTTGTAGGGGAAGAATTCCCATCTCTGAAAGCATTTATTAGGAAAAAAAATAGTGTATTCATTATATAGTGACTCATTTATTCAAATGACAGTAGTTTACAGTATCTGCTGTCTGGGATATAAGACATTACACATCAACAGTCAGAATGCCAATTTATATGCAGTTAAGTCTATGCAGTAGTCTACAAGATTGAAAATTTTCAGTGTATTTTCTTGATCCTGGGTCTTTGGTCTTATTTTTACTAACTCTGGGGCGGTGGCAGTGTGGTAATTTGTCCACCTTCAGACAGGTTAACGACATTATAAATATTGTGGAAAATAGTATGTTAACCTTAAGAAGATAATGTTACTGTTCCAAGTTTGTTTTGCTTAAGTGAGTATCTGAAGAGCATACTTGCCATCAGTAACACCAATGCTCTTCAGAGTTAGGAAGATAAGAGAACCACCAAGTTTAGATACGTTTGTTAGGGAATTAACCTTGTCAAGTTCTATCTTTGTGTCACTTGTAGACAAATATTTTCTGCTTTCTCTTTTATCTTTATTTGTAATGTTGCTACTTTCTTTTGAGAAGTAAGCACTTTGCGTTAGAGAGAATTAGGTAGTGCCAGAGATCTAATGAAATGGTGTGTTATTAATTGCACACAAACGTCACAACTTTTGTTGCTCTCACAAAGTGGACTACATTCTTGTGGAATAGGTAAAGAAAGTTTATGAAACCTCTTTTGATGACCTCACACTTACCTACTTCAAGAGGTAGCAATTCCTGCTTTATGAAGCTGTTGATGGTTGTTTCCAGTTTACAGAATTTAGGCAGTGGGAGGAGAAGCTGATGCAAGCAGGACAGTTAAAACTTGATTTTTAGGTTTTACCATTTCTGTGGAGTCTTTTTTGTTTTTTATATAACTTCAAACTTGCATATTATTTGCCAGTGTATGTTGGCAATAACCTTTGCATTTCTGAAGTTTGCTAGAAATAAGAAAGCTTTGGAAAGCTTGCTTTCTTAACCATATTATAAACAACATTGATTTACCTCAATACCTAATTTCTAACTCCCATGTGAGCAAGATAAATTAAGTGCTTGACGTTTCATTTTGTTCTTGTTGATTGAGGGACAGATGGCTTCAGTTCTGTATTCCAAGGAAAAGTAATTTTTGATTAGTAGAATTGAAGAAGATACGTAACAAATATTTTTAATAAGTTAATTTTGTAATCCTCTGCTGTCACTCCAGAATCCTTATGTGTCTGCTATTTGGACTTCAGCTTCTGGATCTCAAAACAGCAGTACTGTTTACACACACTTAACCTACTGCTGTCTGACAGTGGACAGATTACATCTTGGTAAGTTATGCTGTGTTTACCATCTGTCTTTTACAGATAGCTGTATGGTTGATCACCTTTGGGAATTTACTGTTGCTTAACTTTGTTTATCAAACAGGCAAAAATAATTTTTGCAGAATTTTAAAGGCAAATTTCATTCTGCTGAGACACTGCTATTGAGTGGCTCTTATGTAATGATCTGAGTAAAAAAAAAAACTTGAAGTGTTTGATCTGAAAAGTTTCTGAACAAGTAACTGCTAGTTTTCCTAGGTAGTAATGGATTGTAATTAATAGGGTAAAGCCATGCACAGCTTTCAGCAAGAAAAGTTACTCAGTTAAAAAAAGGAAGACTGAACTTCAAGTCTCTATATAGAAGTTATTTGACCAATATTTCATTTTCTAATGGTTGGTTAAAAGGATGCAATATCGGTTCACTAAGTATTTTGACAAAAGGTAGTACTGGTGTACATCTTTGTAAATACTAATTTTTCTGTGTGAAAATAATATTCTACAGGAAATAAATAAGCAAAAATAATCCTAATGGAGTCTTTATAGTTTTTATTACTATTTTTGTTTGCTCACCATTGCCATTTCCTCAGGAAGCTTCAGGGGAATAAATGCTGTACTTTGCCTTTCTTAAGTTAGAAAAAAATTGCATTTGCTGGTTTTTGCTTTTGTGAATTATATTACCTAATTTCAAAATTATCACATCTGTAGTTTGAAGATATATTGACATTATTCCCCATGCTCTAAACCTGCATGTGAAACTACAGACTGTGTGTAGTGTGCACTGTTATATTTATGATGTTTTTAGAGATGTATGAATGTACAAACACTTTCGCTAAAAAAAGTTGGGGGTTTTATGTGCTTTTGTCAAGCATGTTTTTTTCTTTTTGTGGTTTAGATATTTCTTTTAGGTTTAAAAGTTACTGCATTATCTCAGGGAAGAAGTAGCCTGTTCTGGATTTCTTGGAGGAGCAGCACAGACCAATAATGAGCAGATGACACCCGTTAAACAGGGTCTGGCAGACAGCGTCATCACAGTGGCAACATCAAAACAGCAAGAGACTTTCGTGTTCCCAAGTCAGCAGGAAACATGCCTAGCATCTCAACTGCCAAAGTGGCTGCAGTTTCAACATAGATCTCTATAGATCTTGTAGCCATGTCTGTTAATGAAACAGAGAATTATGCTCCTAGATTCTTTGTGGGTGGGGAAGATGGAGAAGAATCATTGGATTCAGCTAGATCTACAGATTATGAACACTTTTATGACCATGGGGAAGAAGAGGAGGAAGAATATGACTCTGTATGTACTTTATGGGCATGTGTGTAGTATTTTTTTATGTTATCTAGCATTATTTTACTTTGAAGTGGCATTAGATCACAAAATTCTAGTGAAATGGTGTTCTGAATTGAGAATTTGTTTATGTCCAGATAATGACCTGTAAGTTATGTATGGAAATGCAGCATACTTGAAAAGTAAGTATACCCTGAGCTTTAAAGTAGATGTGCTTAATTTATTAGAGGATTTCAAGGCACTGGATGTGGGTTCATGTGCTAGCTTTGAAGACTTGTTTTGAATTCTAGGAAAGAACTTGATTGCCTAAGTCTTCCATTTATTTATTCAGATAATTGGTATAAAAAAAACATCCGGCGTTTTTCATTTGTATGTGTTGCTGATTTTTAGTTCAAACAGACTGAAGATTTCTTTGTCCATTTTACAATTGATTTTATTAAGATCTGACGTATTTCCATTCTTCCTTTACCTGTCATGCCTAATTGATATGCTAACCTGTCATGTTAAATAATACTTTATTATCCTTGTAGAGTGTTCTCAAAGGGATTTTCCCACTGTGCTTACCAAATTTTAGTTTAGCACAAAATAATTTCATTATGTGTGAGTTGTCAGGTTGTTGTCGCGTTATGGCCAGCATGTCAAAAAAATACAAATGCAAGGAATTGTTAATGGAATACAAACAATTTGTGCCAGATTAGCAGCTAATACAGCTCAGTTAGCAAGGAAAGGTAACTTGTTATATTTTTAAAAAAGAGTAAGCTACAGTAAACTATTGGGGGAGTTGTTCATTTTAAACAGAGCAGCAAGTTGCTGTTTCATTTAGGAATACCTCTACAGGAAGGAAATTTTTAAAGGCTAGAAACCTGAAAGAAAATACGAAGTGTACAGAAGAAAAGTGAAACTGCCTATGCACTAAATAGATTAGAAATCTATAGTATTATTGTCTTGTAATATTACATTATGAGAAGTATTGTGACTACGAAGTAGATCTAGGAAAAATTAATTGTTTATAAATTAATGGCTAATTAACTTCAGAGTAGCCATTAAATTTATTTCATATTTAACGTTTCTGAATGTAATTTTGATCCTATGTGTTTGTTCTTGATGTGATATTTACAAAAAGGAGTATACAGCTATTTAACTGTTTCTTTTTTTGAGAATTTTTCCAGAATGATACAGTGTAGTCTTCTGCCACACTGTGTTTTGTTAATGTGCTAGCAATGTACCTGATTGAATACTAAATTAAAGGTAGTACGTATATTTTAACAGAAAATGTCTTATTGTGCTACTAAAACCCTATTGTACTGTGAGAAAATGTGAAAATGACTGTTTTTACTCTGCAGCCGCCAGAAAGACAAATTGCAGTTGGGATTTGTTCAATGGCCAAAAAATCTAAGTCCAAACCAATGAAGGAAATCCTTGAACGCCTCTCCATGTTTAAGTATATAAGCGTGGTGATATTTGAAGAGGATGTTATTTTGAATGAGCCAGTGGAAAAGTGGCCTTTATGTGACTGTCTCATTTCTTTTCATTCAAAAGGTAAATAATCTAATAATCCTATAATATTTTTTTATGTTTAAATCCTTCAACCATTTTGAGGGACTTCTTTTTTAATCTAGTAGTGTTACTTGTTTTTCCTAGGAAGGAATTTATTTGCCCCTGGTTTGTCTATATTTTTGTTAATATTTAGCAGGGTTTTTTTGTTGAGCTAGGCAATGAATAAAAGATTAGTATGCTGGCATTAAAATTTTAGGCAGAGACAATGAAAGTCTTAGTTCTAGCCTTATGAAAGTGGAGGGTATGTGGAATGAAGAGGAGGGAACTGGAGGAAAAGGCACTAGTTTTGTCAGCCTATGCTGTAATTAGACTGCGCTTTATGATTGTCTTAAGCTGTTACGTGTGTACACAGTTGAAGGAGTTTCTCTGTAATCTGTATCTCCTGAGTATGCTTTAGACCTTCCATATGAAGTTTCCCAAGTATTTTCAAGTAGTGTTTCTTATAGTTTGTGTTATTTATTGACAATATTTATTTGCCTTAATAAATACTTTAGGATTTCCACTGGACAAAGCAGTTGCCTATGCAAAACTCAGGAATCCGTTCATAATCAATGACTTGAATATGCAGTATCACATACAGGACAGGTAACCAATGCTAATTATAAACAACTTCTAAGTCAGACAGGAATTCCACTGTCCGAATACTATAGCTAAATAAAATGAATGTCATGTTTTATTAATGTATGCATAGTTTTCTGGGATATGTTTTTAAGGGTGTTTTTTACTGCTTTTCTATTGACATTTCTGAAGATTTACCAAGATAGAAATGTGTTGTAACATTTGTCTAAAGTTTAGCAAATGGAAAGTTTAAGTTAAAAAATGTGTGTAGTACAGGCATAGCAAATTACATTTTTTTGATAGTGATGCAATTACTGCAAAGGTTTAGATGGGGCTAGACACTTTGGCCCCTGGAGGTCACTTCCAACCCCTAACAATCTATGTGTATCTGTGTGTGTTACAGACCTTCAAAGCATTATGTTAATAAATGGAGTATTATATATGTAATGTCATCCTATTAGATTTAGGAAGAAAAAAGTGTATGTATTTTTGTCTTTTCTTACTTGTGTCCTGTAAAATAAAACTATTGGCAGGATTTGCTGTCTTACTGTGCAACTTTTGTTCTTTTCTTCTAGGAGAGAAGTATATGGTATTCTTAAAGCTGAAGGTATTTTGCTTCCTCGCTATGCCGTTCTGAACCGTGATCCAAACAATCCCCACGGTAAAAACTTGAGGATGGTGTCTAAAGTATCAGCTACTGGCATCATCTAATATTTGTCCTGGAGAGCAGTACATATGTAGCAGAAAGCTTAATTTCTCTTGCTGAACAGTTAATTCATCTGTGCAGAAGTTGATTTCTCTTTCAGTATTCAAAGTACTGGTTTGGATTAATTCCCACTGACGGGGGGGTGGGGGACAGCGTAGGAAACAGTAAATTCATTGAGACTGTATAAGCACTGTTTTTCACAATAACTGAAACATCGACACTGCTGTGGTCACAAATTCAAAAAATAGCATGATACCAGCTGCTCTGAATAAACTAACTGCTTATCATACAAAGGTTCTAAAAGTGCCCATTTGAAAAGCATGACTGTGAAGCCTTGGGGCATAATCCTCTCAAAAACATTGAACCACTAGCACATAAGGACCTCCAAATTCAGACTGAAATTCTATGTTGCCCAAAAGTGCAGCATTCATAATACTATATTACCCATAATAATTAGTAATTTTACTTAGTAAAGTAATATTGAGAAAGGCAAGTCAGGGTAGTGAATAATTTCCCTTCTAAGTAAGTAAGCAACCATTTGAAGGAAATCTAATGCAGACAAATTTGCAGAGTATATATTCCAAATATGATTTGGAATTACTTGAAAACAAATATGACAAATTTTAAATCAACAGTAGAAGATTGCAGTGTCAGGACAAGACAAGAAAAAGAAAATGGAAGTATTACTGGGGTGTTAGGTATTAAGAGGTGGGGAATTTTGGGATAGAATGTCTGTCAGGAAAGTAACTGATTTGTGCTACAAAATTAGAATAAAAACTGATCCATGCAACTAACCAGCAGTGGAGAGATTCCTGATTCCAGAGGACCTAATTTTCTGTGCTAGGTGCATCAATTGCATGATACGAAGCAGTTCTCAGCCCTCTAAAAGTACTGTTGCATCTGGCACCATACCACGTTCGGTTTTCATTGCCATCTGCCTGCTAATTTAAAGACACTGAAGAAAGATCCAACAGCCCTTCTTCCTGTCTTCAAAATACTGCTGAAAAAACACCACCTAGGCAAATTTGTGCATCTGTAAGAGGCAGTTTACAGTCTCTCAAGGAATACAGAGTGTGCTGATTTGAATTACAACTGCACTAATTCAGTTCAGTGATTTTGACTTTTCAGCTCAGTCTCTTCTAAGTAGCTGCACTTCCTGAAACAGCAGTGATAAGGCTTGATTGTTGCAGTTACTACCAATGACTGGTATGCAGAAAGGCTCTTGATTATTCCTGCTTCTTTGGAAGCCAAGGTCACTGTTAGATCTTCTGTGCTGTGTGGGGCTGCAATGAGGGGTCACACCTGCAGGGAGAAGCAGACAGGGCATGTGACCCTAAACTGACCAACAAGATAGTCCATACGTATACATCATACTGGGTATAAATCTGAGGGAGCACAAAGGTCAGCCTTCTTCTTCAGTGACTGGTGTCAGAGGAGGACTCTGTCCATTCTGTCTTTGAGCCCAATCCATGCATTCTTGAGTCTGGTTCTGTAGTCCATCTTATGCATCTGGTTCCTGTGTCCTGGTCAGTCTGCCACCAAGTCCAGTCTTGACTTGCCCACCATCTGTCCACAACTTCAGTGGTGGCAGTGACATAATTGTCCTTATATATCTAATAATAATTTTTACTATTATTAGATAATTTTTATTATTAGATAATTTTTGTTATTAGATGTAAAAGGTTTTAGTTTTCCAATCCGTAAGTTTCCCTTGCTTATTTTCTGTCATTTTTCTACTGGCTGGCCTTCTTAGCCCTTAAGAAATGCTGATAAATTATGTGAAAGTAACATAATACAGATGTGTTAACAGCAGGCATGTTCAGCACATTATTATGAATTTTTCTTGCAGTCAGTAACACCAGTAAACTAAAAATGTTACATAATCTTTTTATTTCAATCGATAGTGTGATCTCAGATATCTATTAATTTCATTCTATTGATGTACTATTACATCTGTGTTTCTTCAGAATGCAATTTGATTGAAGGTGAGGATCATGTGGAAGTAAATGGAGAAATTTTCCAAAAGCCTTTTGTGGAAAAGCCAGTTAGTGCTGAGGACCACAATGTTTACATTTATTATCCAACATCTGCTGGGGGTGGAAGCCAGAGGCTCTTTCGAAAGGTGAGGGTATTACACTAAAGCTTATGGAAAGTTGTAGATAACACAGTTCTAATTTGTTTCCTATTAATATGTTAGCTAGGGTATGTTTTGTCTTGTCCTGTTTATGTAGGAGTAATTACAGATCAAAGAAATGTCAGGAGAATGTGCAAATTGAATCAAGACCTTTGTTCCTTGCAGTAGGTTGTCAGCCGTTGCAGATGGCAGATTCTTACAGGTAAAAAGAGGTATATACTATGAATACACATCTGAAATGTTAAAAAATCTTACTTAGAAAGGTCAAAACGTACTTGCTGCATTTGGTACAGGAAGTGTTTTCTCAGTGCAAGTGTGCTATTTTAAGGAGTTTTAAAGTTTCTCAGAGAGTAGCCTATGTGTTTATTAACAAAATATGCTAATTTCAGATTGGCAGCAGAAGCAGTGTTTATTCTCCTGAGAGCAGTGTGAGAAAAACTGGCTCCTATATTTATGAGGAATTTATGCCTACAGATGGCACTGATGTGAAGGTATGACAACAGTGCATTCTTACCTTTATTTAGAACAGTCACATGCTCCAAGAACTTACCAATTTTCAAGATGAAAGTATATATTAGTGTCAAGGATAATTTTTTTCATGCAGTTAGTAAGTAAATTACATGGTTCTTATTCCAGCTAAAAAAACATACTTGTAATCTAAAGCAGTTTTTTATGTTAGGATCAAGTGCTGGAGGCTTGTTACCCTGCAAGATTGTCTTTGTTTTTATATTCTGTTAGTGACAGACCAGTATATACTTTCATGTATAAACAGATGCATCCTAGATGTGTTGTGTAAAGTTTAGAAATAAATCTATAATTGAAATAGCTTTTTGAAATTACTTTCACTCTTCATTTATTTTCTTATCAGGTGTAAAGATTAGGTATCATAAAAGAATGCTAAAAGAGAGCAGTAAGCCAGCTGCATGCAGAGATTTTTTTCTTTGTGTTAGTTCGGCCTATTTTAAGCTCATCACAAAATATGTGAAATAAATGGTTTAGAATATGCATGAGAGTTCACTGTGTTTAGACAAAGTGGAGGGGTTTAGAGAATATAAAAATTAATCCAATTTAAAACAAGCGTTTTCCTGTTTTATAAGTTGCCATGTTTTCATGAGCTGTACTGTTCAGATGGCTGTACTGTTCGACGCTTTGCAAAAGGTTACTCTGAGTTTCTGGTCATATGTATAATAAATAGCTTTACAAACTTTTCAAAATAAAGTTAGCCTGCAGCCTGCAGAGATGTACATGACTATAGGGCTGGGAACTATTTTGACTGCTTCCATCAAGCAGTGGTTGTGGATTTTTAGCACCTCAAGTAAAAAACATGTTTTCTTCAATTAACAATGCTGTCAGTTTTATATTGAGCTGTTTCACCCAACTCACACTCTTGCCTGAATTGACTTCTATTTTAGATGAACATTTTTTTAAATCAAAGCTTAGAGGTTTGTTTGTAATTAAAATGACTAGCCAACTTTTGAAAGTTGCTGGAAATTCTGCTCTAGCATGTGTCCTAGTCCTTTCTTGGAGCACCAGAATTGTGGCAGAATCACATAGCACAATCATTCTCTCAACTCCCTGCCTTTTTATTAAAAAACTTGGCAAATCTTTTCATTACTTAATCCTGTCTAAAGTATGAGAATGTTTTGTAATGAAGAGAACCACTGTGTCTTGCAGCCAGATTTCTATAATCAAATTAATCTGCTGCCCAAGTTGTGCAGATGTTTTGGAGAGGAAAATGTTACTCTTTCTCTCTGTACCATCATAATTAAATACATTTGGTTTTGTTTATCAGGTCTTATATTTTTCTTTACCTGTGCTCTAGCTATTTTCTCCTTTAGGCGTAAATTCTCTGACAGCAGAGAATGTCATTGAGGAAACCACTGAAGAGTGACCTTTTCAACGATGAAAGTAGCTAGTATCTTTTTAAATTATCAGATTTTACTAAATTTACCATAATGTATGCTTATATGTAAGGTACTTTAATTACACCAAATCAAGTGCTCCTGTTTTTCAACAAAGGTGTACACAGTAGGTCCAGACTATGCTCATGCTGAAGCCCGGAAGTCTCCAGCTCTAGACGGCAAGGTAGAACGAGATAGTGAAGGCAAAGAAGTGAGGTACCCAGTTATCCTGAATGCAAGGGAGAAGTTAATTGCTTGGAAAGTGTGCCTTGCCTTTAAAGTAAGCTGATTACTTTCCTATCTGATTAATTAACACTAAATGTTTGTTTATTGCTTTGAACTTCTGTAGGGTTTTAGTGCACAGAGCCTGCAGCTATAATTGGGCAGAACTCCTAGGAAGGTGAAAAGCTAAACTTTGCACATCGTTTCTTCTTTTTAATCTAGAAGATTTATTCCTTTAATGGCTTGAAAAATTCTGCACAAGTTGCTTATTTTGCTTACATTTCCTGAGTTCACAGAATTACTGTGTTCTACTAGTCCACAGTTCAATACATAGTATGCTCACACATTTTGTTAATGGTTTCTAAGTTAGCAAAGCACAATTTCAGTAGTTAAGTTTTTGTAACTTTTTTTAACCTACCATTTACATTGCGTCAAATTAGATGTTAATTTAAATTTTCCATTTTTACATAGTTTTAACACAAATTTGTTGAAAACTACATTCTCTTACCTCACCTTTATCTGTTTTATTGAAAGGCTGTCTTTCAGTGTGTCTCATTACCTGTATATAACTATGATGGCATTCTGGACCTTCACTGTTAACTAAAAATGAGAGCTTTGATATATGAAAAAATAATCTATTGAAGTAGCATCCAGTATCCTGTACTAATAACATTAATATTATGTTGTTGTCAAATCTACTGTTTCAGCAAACAATTTACATTTGGAGAAACATGTTTTTAACAATATTTTGTCATTTTTTTGCCTGACTCCCTTAGAAACCATGTGGTAGAGGGGAAACTGCTGACAGAATGGGCGCTTTGAGGCTTGTTATTTATTATGCTACAAATCATGAGGATGAAGTTTGTATATGTTTAAGCTTAACCTTCGGTACTGACAGTGCTATGGATACGTAGGAGGGTTAAAATTAACATGAGGATATAAAGTTAAAACTAGGAAGATGTTTGCATGACATGAACAAACCTAACGGGGAACTGGCAGAAGATGCTAAATATAAAATGTGTCATATTTTTGCCATGTCTTCATATGAAAACCATGTTAAAATACAAATTTAATTTAAATGATCATGTTCCTTAGGATATCTTTAATGATTTGAGCTTTTATTCTTATGAATAGCAAACAGTTTGTGGCTTTGATTTGCTACGTGCTAATGGACAGTCATATGTCTGTGATGTGAATGGCTTCAGTTTTGTGAAAAACTCAATGAAATATTATGATGATTGCGCCAAGATATTAGGGTAAGAACTTATTCATTTTATTGCATGTGACTATGGTTTCTGTAATATGTTTGTCTAAATTAGTTATTTAAAATTAAAGTTTTAGAAACTAGTGTCAGGTGGTGTCTGTCGCAGACATTTTTGAGAAATTATGACCAAAGGTACTGCTTACTCTGTGATGAAAATGGCTTTCTGATTACAGGGACTTTTCAGTTAGGCAGTGGCATTAGATGACTTAGTATTTAAATTAGCAAGACTAAATCATATCCAAGGAACTAATTTTGGAACTTGAGTTCAAAAATGGATTCTTACAAATCCCAGGCCATTTTTGTCTTTGTAACAGTTGTGATAGCTTTTAGCTGTTGTTTAAATAGGTTTTTATAGGTTTCTAAATTTGTTTTTAAAGGAGAGTGTCTAGAGACCCATGACCATTATTACTGTAAAGCCATGAAAATGCATGTATGTATCATCTATTTGATTTCAAGTTTCTGTGTAGTGTAAAAATTTGTGCCTTATGTAAACTTAGTAATTTATATTCTTCTTTTTAATCTTTTAGAAATATTATAATGAGAGAACTTGCTCCCCAGTTTCAGATACCATGGTCGATTCCTTTGGAAGCTGAAGACATCCCTATTGTGCCAACAACCTCTGGAACAATGTAAGAAAACAGTGTCTGTATCAGAACTGTGTGAACTCATAACGTAACTTTTGTGTGGATTTTTTTTCTCTTCACAAGATGTGTCCACTTTGGCCTATAAATGCTTGTTTTGTATGCAGAAAACAAGGATGGAATCACAATAAAATAAGCTAGAGTTTCTAACTCTTGATCAGATTGAGTGTAGAACAGAATATTGTCAAGTGCAGCATCTTTTACTCATAGCTTCCTTCAGTGCTAATCATTAAGTTGTTGCTAAAATAATATGTGCTTCTAATAAACATGCTCTTTCATTCAACCAACCTCAAAGTCATTGTGTTAAAAACTACTTAAAATAGATATTCTGTAGTTACGCAAGTTTTAAAATCAGTATTTCTGTTTTATACCTGTCATCGTTTTAAGTTAACATTATATTCTTGCATGTCTTTCCATCAATTCTGTAGTTACGTCAGCTAACTGGAAGTTTGTCAATTGTTTTGAGTACTGGTGGTTTTAATGTTAAATAAAAGGCCCGCATATATAGAACTGTGAAATACAACTCTCTTGAAATTTCAGGATGGAACTTAGGTGTGTGATAGCTGTAATACGCCATGGGGACCGAACACCAAAACAAAAAATGAAAATGGAAGTGAAACATCAAAAGTAAGTGGAATCTTTGTAAGGATTAGTTTATATGCTTTATTGTATAATATACTTTTTGGGGATGTAGACAGTGACCTGAAGAGGACTTGCATTACACAAGGTGAAGTTTGCTTTGTTTTCTTTGAAATCTGAGTTTGCATATCATTAATAAACATGTACTTCTCTCTAAAAAGACTGTAAAATTACTTATGCAGACTTCCTTCATCAGACGCTGTACCTTATGAACAGTCCTGATTGATCTTAATGAAAATGCATTTGTCTTTGTAGATGGCTTTATTCAAACAATGCAGCAGAAAATACTTCTGGTTCACCCATGACCTCTGCTTTTCTCTTTTTACCATTACATTTCTGATGTGAGCTGTCATCTTACTGCGCCACCTTTTTGTCTTTTATTTCACGAAGGATTGATGACTCTGAATTTCTGGTAGATACTGTCTTTATGTTCTCATTTATTAATGAGTGCATTAACCAATAGACTTAAAAGTAGACACAATTTCCTAAAAATATAGTTATTTGTTTGGGAACTAGACTCCTGCATTTAGATATACATGCTGCAAAAGTGTAGTTTGGGTTCATTATTGAAGATGAAGAATTGACTGAGGTGTACATTAAAACATTATGCCATCTATACATCTTTATTTTTCACTCTTAGCCAGTCAGTAAGAGAACATTTTTAGTGCTCTCATTTCTCTAATGTGTTGAATACTTTCTTGGGAAATCGGATCCAAATAAGTTTGATTTGACCTCCTGTAGATTAGGTGTTAATAATGCTACTTTCAGACTGCTTTAAGTTTTAAGAGCCACTTCTGCAAGTGATACTTCAGCTTACTGTGTTTTTTAACCTTTTTTGCCTTAAAGGTTTTTTGATCTCTTTGAAAAATGTGATGGATATAAATCTGGTAAACTAAAACTGAAAAAACCAAAGCAGTTGCAGGCAAGTTTGTCTTTATTTTCTAGACAAGATATTTTATAAGTAGAAAATTATTTACATAAGTAAATCCAATGTTTCCTTTCTTTAGGAAGTGCTTGACATAGCAAGGCAACTCCTTGTAGAACTTGGGCAAAACAATGACTCTGAAATTGAAGAAAGTAAAGCAAAACTTGAACAGCTAAAGACTGTGTTAGAAATGTAAGTGTATGATTTTCAGGCTTCATAGAGACGAAGTTGTATCCATTATTTTGACCTTTATAACAAGTAACTGTTTGGATTGCAATGATTATCAAAGATGTAATGATACGTTAATTCAAACACAAGAGTTGTCAAGAGAAATGATGCAGTATTTGACATTAAAGAGAACTAGGGCATGTCTGGTATGTGTCTCCACTTCTTACTTTCCGCTATTTCTACTTTAGGTATGGGCATTTTTCAGGCATAAATCGCAAAGTTCAGTTAACATACCTTCCTCATGGTTGCCCAAAAACTTCCAGTGAAGAGGAAGGTATTGTACTACTTTTATACATAATCAATATCCTATCTGTTTTAATAGTCATGGATTTCAACAGATCTTGATGTTAAGAAGAAGGGATATGTTGTTTTGAATGAATGCTTGTATACTTGGCAGATACTCAGTTTCTTAATCTGTTGAATCATAAACATAAAACTATATAGTATATTTGTATTCTGACACTGCATTAAGAGACAATTAGTCTCAAAAAAAGCTTCAGTGATCCACCAAAAAAGTTCTCAGGGTGGAATAATAAAATATCACTCAACATTTACTGATACCTTTAAAACTTTCATGAGTTTTGTGGATCTTGATTTATGGTTATTGACTATAATAACTGTAGGTTATATAGCATCTGCTTTGTTTTAATCTTTTTTGTCTCTATTTTTTGATTAAAATTTCATATTAAATTTTTCACATACATTGTTTCTGTAAATTAACTAGTTCAAGATTCTCTGTTTAAGGGTCATTTAATTCTCCAATGTGATATTTTCATAATATTAAAATGCCACGAAAGATCCGTAATGTTTAAGAGGGTCTTTCTGAAAGTCCTGCATAGTCCAAATATTTTTCTTAACATGAAAAAACAACTTCTGAACATAATTCACTACTAAACTCTTCTCTCTTTATACAATTAGATAATAGAAGAAATGAGCCATCTCTGCTTCTGGTTCTAAAATGGGGAGGAGAACTGACACCTGCAGGCAGGGTTCAAGCAGAGGAGCTTGGAAGGGCTTTCAGGTGTATGTATCCAGGTGGACAAGGTAAAATAAGATGAATTTTTTTAAAGTTGTGTTAAACTGTGTAAATTACCTTTGTTGATAATCAACTGAAAAATGATAGTTTGATCAGAATATTTGTTTGGTAGGAGATTATGCTGGATTTCCTGGATGTGGTTTACTTAGATTACATAGTACTTACCGACACGATCTCAAAATCTATGCTTCTGATGAGGGACGGGTTCAGATGACCGCAGCAGCTTTTGCAAAGGTACATTGTAAATTTGTATTTTCAGTGTTAAAAATTTCAGTGTTCTTGAGTTTGTTTTTTCTTTTAAAGACTGGGACACATAGAAGGGTAAAAGTCAACAGTGTATAAATAAACTGCTTTAAAAGAATTGTATCTTAAAATGGTATTCAGTTCAATGGTAAAAACTGTCCATTTAATACATCAAGCATTTTGAAGCTGTTTGAGTTCTGTGCCACACAGAGGTTGGGCTTTTGCCTTTGTAGTTCTCTGAAAAGACTCATGGCTACTATCTGGTGACTCAATGCCTTGAGCAAAGCATGATCCGCACAAGTTGCCTTCACGTCATGGAGAAGGCACACCCCACAATTCAGCACCTAAACTGTTATCGCCTCCCAGGAGCAGTGTAAGCAACCACTGAGATACTAGATACAGTTCAGTTCAGCTGATGTTAGGGAGCATGTCATGTCTATGACATGTCACTATCACTGTTAAATCAACCCTAGCACTCCTGCACACAAAGGCAATGTTTGGGAACCAATTTCTATGCAAATAGCTGCATTTTTTTGTCAAGTCACTGTTTATCTAACCCAGATGGAAGTGATGAAGTCTTGAATTTAAATTAGTAATCTCTGTGTGCTGTGTTAAGATAGTTTTGTATTCCTATCTGTGTGCTTGCTATGTTAATTGTAATTTTTGCTTCAGGGACTACTGGCTTTAGAGGGAGAGCTGACTCCAATTCTTGTCCAGATGGTAAAAAGTGCTAATATGAATGGTCTATTGGATAGTGACAGTGATTCTTTAAGCAGTTGTCAGCATCGAGTTAAAGCAAGACTCCATGAAATTCTCCAGAGAGACAGAGAATTTACTGCTGACGACTATGATAAGGTTGGTATATTATTAGTTTTCTGTAACATGAAATAAATAGCAAACACATTAAAAATGATGTAAAAGTAAAGAACAGTGATTATATGTATGTATTTTGAAAAACTATTTGAGTGCATGCAAGCATTTTGAACAGCTAAGGAAGCTGTAACTTATTGTGATATTACATATTCTGAGTCGTCTTGCAATTTGATTAAACAGAATAGCTACAAACATTGACACAGGAGTAAATAAATTCCTAATTTGTAAATCTTTTTCACTGCTTCTTTAAAAATACGAGTTCTTTAATTTTTATGATATGTGATTTATAAAATATATTGCATGTCTACTGTAGTTGTTTTAACATTTAAGTTGAAATAATTTTAAAATGCATTTATTTTAATTGTAAGTATACTAAGATGCTGAAAATCATTAGAAGAGTTTCTAATCGGTGAGAGGAAATGTCTTGTTAACACTCTGAATTAGCTCTTATTAATATTGCTAATGCTAATGGAGTACACATGATTATTCATGGTTTAAGTAATCCTTGTTACTATTAAGAAATTTACTTCTCTTTCAGTTGTCCTTACTTTATCTGGTATAACAACTAAGTACAGGTCCTCAAATGAGTTTTAGTCTTAAACTGCTGGTTTCTAAAAGGCATTGAGAAAAAGATATTGAAAAATAATTTTAATATGCTGCTTAGATACACAATGTGGATTTGTTTAAACATATAGATTAAAGGTATCCAAACCACTACCAGCAGTAGATTTAGCAGTACTTGCAAGAGCTGGTAGAGTACAAGGTCCTAAGAATTTATTTATTTTTGTCTTTCTTTTTCTATATAGATATAATCGATCTTGAAATGTGGCTAGAATAATAGAACATACTCTTCTAACATAGTCACTGAAGTAACTAACCTTGTAATTAATAACTTTTGGTCTTGTTTGGTTTTTGTTAATTGCTTTTGGGAAAACAGTATGGGAGTATGTTTTCCTGTGCCAGAGCAACTTTTCACATTGATTCCCTTGGTCATAATAAGGAGGTAGGAACTTCTTACTGTTAGGTCAAGTACAGAAGTTTTCTGTATTCATTTGAGGAAACTAGAGAGATTAAAAATATGTTTGAGTTATGTATAAGAATTATAGTACAGTGGTGATAAGTTGTAGCTTCTATAATTTCTGTAATTCTACACTGCAGGACATTTTGTGTATTCTTGTGTATTTAAAGGGTTTAAATTTTTTTGTTTGTGTGCTGTCGTCCTATGGAAGCAAAAACCCAAAAGAGGGGACAAACTGTTTTGCAAGCATCAGCAACTATTGCAAAACGGATTGTTCATTCCAGTTATAAGGAGGGTACTTTACAGAATTGTAGTTACTTAAAATTACATGTACGTAGCAACTTGGCCTAAAGTTCAAAATGTCTTTTAGTTTCCATGTCTTGTAACAAAAAAATACATTTACATCTCAGTATATTTTCTTATGGCCCCATAGAGAGCTTAATAGCAGCTTGCCTAAATTCTTTTTCTCCAGTACTTGAATTTTTTACAGACATCTGTTTTTATCTCCTCTATTCTTTCAAATCTAGTCATAGAATCTTAGATCTGTTTCCATTGGAAATGACCTTTTATGTTTATTGCATCCAACCATTAACCTAACTGTACCAAGCCCACTGCTAAACCATGTCTCTAAACTCCGTATTTACACAATTTTTAAATGCATACAGGATTGATGACTCAGCCACCTTCCGAGGAAGCCTAAGCCAATCACTGATGACCCTTTCAATAAAGAAGCTTTCCTAATGCATAAACTAAACTTCTCCTGGTGCAACTTGAGGCCATTTCCTCTTGTCATATCACTTGTTATTTGTGAGAAAAGGTGATCCCCACTTCTCTACATCTGTTTAGAATATCTCCTGTTTATCTCAAATTGCAGCTGACTCCATCTGGAAGCATCTCATTGATAAAATCAATGCAGGTTATTAAAAATCCTGTAAAGACATGTGACAAGGTGTATTTCTTGATCCAGAGCTTGACTTCTCAGATCAGGCAAAGAATGGAGGATCCAAAGTCTGCAGGTACTTAAACACTTTTGGTAGTTGTAATTAGTTGGGGTTTATGTGAGAGGAAGAACTGTAAAATAGCTGTGTTCATTAAACTCACTTTTAGCAAAATAATCAAGAGTGTTTTAGTGCTTTTCACAGGAGAAACTCATGATCCTATTGTAGATAAAGGCTCTTAATAATATATAGAAATCCAGTCTAGGCCTCAAATGTTTACAGAAATAATTGTCTTAATTGAAACTCAGTAATGCACAGAATTAACAGGAAAAGCAGATAGTACTAAAGCTAAGTTACACATATATATTTTTTAATATTGAAATACCGTTGCTGAAGATCTGTTAATTGCTCTGTGGTGGTAGTATTGCACAGCATGATGCTCATAGTTAATGGTGGTGAACCAGTCACATAGGAAAACTCAAGCTGAAGGTGACCACAGTGGGTTTTTTTGTGCTATGTAAACACTGGAATACTTGCTATCAATGTTCTCTGCAGTGTGTAGTATACATACAGCTTCTGTTCTGAGGTTAAGCAGTACAAGTGTCACCTGCTTGCAGTATCAGTGGGTTCTGTGTATTTTGTCTAATTTTCTGTCCTGGGGTGGGAAATATTTCATCCTATGTACCACGCTTTTGGCTCTTGCTGTTGACACATGAAGGAGAAAGTAACAAATGGGATGTGTCATCTGTACAAAATGGAAATGTCCTGCTTTACTTGCTCCCTTCTAGAATTTTCTTACTTTTTTTTTTTTTTTAATATATGATTTATACTATACAGGTTACTTTGGTGCTGTAGCTCTGTTTCTTTGATTCCTTTTATCCCTCTCTAATGAACTGATAAAGAAAATTCCTCTTGCTACTTGGATGGTCTTGATTACTTACAAGAAATATGTGTCCATCCAGATATTCAGCTGTACCACAGTGAAACACTGGAACTGATGCTGCGTAGGTGGGCCAAGCTGGAAAAGGACTTCAAAACAAAAAATGGAAGATACGATATAAGCAAAATTCCTGATATTTATGATTGTATAAAGTATGATGTGCAGCACAATGGCTCCTTAAAATTAGAAAATACAATGGAATTATACAGGCTTTCTAAGGCTTTAGCTGACATTGTGATCCCTCAGGTAAACATTTTCAGTTATTTATATAGAATATATTGTAGAATAAATGGGTTTTTTAACGTTCTGAAATTCATTAATTTTTCCTATGAAAAGTTCCTGTATTTTGCAGTAATAAAAGGCTTTAACATTGCCTTTTATATTACCCAGCAGCAATCTTACTAGTTTTTGTAAGAAACATTTTGTTCAGATTTCTTTAAGCTGTATTCATAGCTGATTTTTCTAACAGCTTAAGTTATTAACTTGTCAGCATCCTTTAGTTCATTGTGTTAAAGTAGTTAATCTCAGCCATTTTTATAGATTGATTTATTGATTTATAGCCATTTTATAGATTATAGAGCCACTGTGAAGAACTCTCTAATCTGAAATTGCATTTAATTCTATTCTTCCTGCTTTCAGAAGCTTCATTTTCAAATGACCCTGTCAGTGTGTTCTGTATATTTTCATTTGTTTAAAGCAATTAAAATATTAAAGATATTTCTGCAACTTCAAAATGCTAACATTCTTTAATAAGAATGTACATACTAGTCCTTCAGATTTGTGGCTAAGAACAGATAGATCAAACTTTCAGGCTATTGAACCCAGGTTGCCTCTGAAGTGTTGTAGGCTGCAGAACATAAAGTTGTTTTGTGATAGCAGGACAGAACAGACAACTGTTTTCTGCAAGTGTCCCACTCTGTAACAGTGCAGTTACAGAGCACTGTTGCAAAAGACCTACTATCAGAATTGTACACAGCAAATGAAATAACTTCTTTCTGTCCTGAAACTCTCTGACAGCAAGGAACAATGATAATGTGTTGTGTGTTAGATGGACCTGTTAAAGTTAAATTTTCTGTAGTGGTACAGAAGAGTAGATGAAAATAGGGACACTTACTGAAGGAATTAAAATAAAACCTTTATTAAACTTAGTTAGCATTAATAAAAAGTGCTTACATTGCTTTCCAGGGTAACCAGAAAATACATCATAATGATGGATCTTTCACATAATATGGCAGCACAGAGCATGAAACTTATGGAAGTTCACATTTTGAAGTATTTCAGATAGTGTAATAGATACAATACTTTCTACTGATATTTCACTACTATTTTCATTATTATTTGAGATTAATAGGATATCTCTTGCAAGGTCATTTACCCTAAACTATTCTAGATGTATGAAATAGGTAGTGTGCCTATGTCTCTTTATTGCCTTTAAAAAAAACATTACTTGAAATCTGGTGAGATGAAATGCATCATCAATGTCTACATCTGAGTTCAATAGAAGAGAACAGGAATAATGTACTAGATATCTTGCTTATTATACCATGAAAACCTTCATTATACCAGAAGAGAAATGTACACTTTTAACTAGGGAATGAAAAACTTTCTGCATGTCAAATCAAACAGTGAAAAGGCACATTGCTTACCACTTGCAAGAATATCAGTTATGAAATGTAATAGAAACTTAGTAGACCAAGCTAACAGATGACTACTTAACCTTAATGTATAAAATTTTAATTAAAAGGAATTTTAATATTTAACTGAATTTTAAAAGTAAGTTTATTCTTATACAGGAATACGGTATTTCTAAGGCTGAGAAACTAGAGATTGCCAAAGGTTACTGCACTCCTCTAGTTAGAAAAATCCGTTCTGACCTTCAGAGAACTCAAGATGATGATACTGTAAATAAGCTTCACCCTCTGTAAGTTTTTTTATGTGCTTACATGAACTTCCATAAAACTTAAGAGATATATACTGCAGTTTTTATATGTGGAATATCTTATGAGGTCACAGCAATTACAAAAGTATTATTTACTTGTTGACAGCTATTTCTAAAATAGAGGCACTTCTCATTATGGTCTAATAAGAATTTATTTTTTGTCTTTTAAGTTACTCCAGAGGTGTTATGTCCCCTGAACGCCATGTTCGTACACGACTGTATTTCACCAGTGAGAGTCATGTCCACTCCTTGTTATCCATCCTTCGTTATGGTGCCTTATGTGATGTAAGTTAAGCAGTTTTTCTGTTAAAGCTCTGCTGTTTTGAGGAGAAACAAAAGAACTCAATCTCACTAAAATCATATCACTTGAAAGCTCAGTTACCTGAAGTGGCTTTGAGATGTAATACATCTTTTCAAACATTTGATCAAATTGCTGGTGGGCACATTGGTAGAAATCAGCATGTCCTTTAAAATAATGTTGAATTCCACTGGTATGTTCAGCTATATATGTTAATGATCTCAAAGAGATTGTCTTATGTTGTCTTTTTTAGTTCTTCTAACTTTTTTTCCTTCAAGTTACCATTCTCTCAAGCCCACATTTGGACTGGCTTAATATTTTTAAGTGTTGGTATTTTGTCAAGCTCTCCCTACCAGAATTCTCATGTAATTTCATCTTTCTCTTGTTGAGTGTCTTAACTACCTGTATTGTTGTAAATCAAGCACTAAAAAAAGACAAGGTCTCAGACTGAGAAATTACCTCAGGTCTTTGAGAGAATCATAGAATGGCTTATTTTGGAAGGGACTTCAGATATCATCTAATTCATCTAATACAACCTCCCTGCCATGAACATGAGAGCAGCACCACAAAGCCTACATGGCTGCTTCTAAGATAGAGCTTGATTAATAAATAGCTTTTGTTGGTGTTTTTATGGTTGTATTGACATACTGTCTTCTTGTAATGGATGAATAAATAAATATTTTGAGCTAATAGGTCAAATTTTGTCACAGTAGAGCTCTGTGACATACTACAGCGGATACAGTCCTAGTTCTAGACTGATAGCATCTACATTTCATTTAAGGTGTATTACTGAGTATATTTTTTCTATAGCGTAAAAAATGTTGGATATCCATGTTAAATAGTTTGGGATGTAATGACTATACTTCCTTTTGTATACTATAAGCTTACACTTTTGACGGTGAGAATGTTATCTAGAAACATTTTCCACACTGTCCTAGTTGAAGTGAGTTTATTGCAAAATTAACAATTGCCTTTTGAAGAGTTTAAAACCGTGCCTTTCACTACAGACATATGTCACCACTGGTAAGAAAATGAAAATGATACAGCGAAATAACATATGAAATCTCTGATCAATATTCAGATCTCTGCTTTTCATTAATTTGATGAGTAATTTTTTTTTTCTGGTTTTGTCTTTTTTCATATCTGTGAGAAGCTGTGTACTTCTGCTATGGATGTAAAATCCATGTAAATGACAAAAAGTGGAACTCGCCTGTCTTCTTAAAGAAAGTAGCTTGGGTTCATTTGTTGATTTTATTTTTTTTCCCTTCATAAGGAATCAAAAGATGAGCAATGGAAACGGGCTATGGATTATTTAAATGTTGTCAATGAACTCAACTACATGACACAGATTGTTATCATGCTTTATGAGGATCCAAACAAGGTATTTAAGAAGGAAAAATGTCTTCAAAAATTAGTAGTACTAAGCTATGCAGTAAAGGTTAATCTTTCTAATAATTTTCCTCCAGGAACTTTCTTCAGAAGAACGTTTTCATGTAGAGCTGCACTTCAGTCCAGGAGCAAAAGGCTGTGAGGAAGATAAAAATTTGCCATCTGGATATGGATACAGACCTGCTTCCAGAGAGGTAATAATTATGCATTTCTTTGAAGCAAAAGTGTGTTTTAAGTATGCAGAGGTAGCTAAAATAAACACAGAGAAATTCTTAAGTAAAACATACATGCATTTTTTTACTTAGGTACAAAAATATCTTGCAAAATATAAACAGTCACAATCACAAAATAGTTAGGGGTCAGAAGAGATCTCTGGAGATCTGATCCAGCCCCCAGCTAAAGCAGGTTCATTGAGACCAGGTTGCACAGGATCATGTCCAGATGGATTTTGAACATTTTGAGAGGAGGAGTCTCCATGTGGTGGCAGAGTAGTAGGTGTAGTGTTGTGCCTCCTGATCTGGATCCCCACATGTCCCACCTGGATCACCGCCAGTGTTGTGGCCTAGACACCCTGACTACATTTCAGACAAGTCCACCTTATATCTAAAATGTCAGACACAAAAGGAGATTTTAATACAACCACTTACAAATCTGCAGGCAATGAAACAACTGAGTCAGTTTGCAGAAGAAAGGCCTCAAGACATGTTAATTCACTCCCACATGACACAACAGAGAAAAAAATGTCCCACAAAATACAGACACAGGCTTCTGGAGTTTTGTCATATGCTATTAAACTGTACTAAGATAGAGAATGTCCAGAGCATTCATTTGTAGACAGCTCCTACTGAAACCATTACAGTCGTCTGACTAGCCTTGATCATAAATGTTCAAAGTTCAGAATTCTTGCAGTCTCTGTAGGTCCAGACAAATCTTCTCACTCACTGTAAGCCTTATTCAACTTAAAGGAACGATAACCTTTTCAGAAGCAATAACATTTTCTCACAGCAGCAGTGATGCATCTCTGAACAGTCCAAGATGGAGAGAAGCAAAGAATACAGGCTGAAGTCACCAGTGGGGGGAGAAGAGGAAAATAGTTTGGGAGCAGATGCTTTTCAACTTTTTAAATTCAAACTTTCAACTTTTCTGCATAAAACACTCAAGATGAACTTAGAAATTCTGCTCAGTTTTTAAAGCGTAACACTCCATAACCCCTCTGGGTAGCCCGTTATAGTGTTGTGTCCCACTTCAAAGAAAACAAGTTTTTCATTCATATCTACATGGAGCTTCATGTGTGCCAGTTAACGTGTTACCCTCTGTCCTGATGTTGGGCACCAGTGGAGAGTAGCCTGTCCCTGTCCTTCTGATACCTGCCCTTTAGATATTGATAAACATTGACATACTCTGTTTAGCCAGGAAGTGATTATTTCCTTGTAGAGAGATGCTCCAGTCCACTGATCATCTTTGTAGCCCTCCACTGGTCTCTCTCCAGTAATTGTTTGTCTTGAAACAGGGAGTCCAGAACTGGACACAGTACTCCAGATATGTCCTCACCAGGGCAAGGAGAAACTCTGGACCTACTGTACACTTGTTTTAATGCACGGCACGATATATACCATTGTCCTTTCTGGCCACAAGTGTACACCTGAACTCCAAGGTTCTTCTCCATAGAGCTGCTTTCCAGCAGGTCAATCCCTAACCTGTATTGCTGCCTCCTTTAATCCTCCCCAGATGCAGACTCTATGCTTGCGCTTACTGAAACTTCATTAGGTTCCTCTCTGTATATATCTCTACCCTGTCCATATGTTGCTGAATGGCAACACAGCTTTCTGGCATATCGGCCACTCTTCCTAGTTGTGTGTCATTGGCAGATTTTCTGAGTATGCTCTGTCCCTTCATGAAAGTCACAGGCGTTATATATTGAATCAGACTGGACCCAGTACTAACCTCAGGGGAACACTTCTGGCAGCAGGCCTCTAACTACACTACACCACCAATCACAATCCTCTGAGCCTTGTCATTTAGACAGTTCTCTACTGTCCACTAATCTAATCCACACCTCCTAAGCTTACCTATGAGGATGTTACAAAAGACAGCATCAAAAAGCCTTATTGAAGTTGAGGTAGGTGGCGTCCACTGCTCTCCCCTCATATATCTATCTATTCAGTCATTCCATCACAGAAGTCTACCAGATTGGTCAAGGATGACTTCCCCTTGCTGAATCCGTATTACTACTGATAACTTTCTCCACATTATTAGAGACACTATCCGGAATCATTAAGGATCAGAAGGAACCTTGAAAGATCGTCTAGTCCAATCCCTCTGCCACAGCAGAATCCCCTAGACCAAGTCACACAGGAACACATCCAGGCGGGTCTTGAACGTCTCCAGAGAAGGAGACTCAGCAACCCCCCTTGGCAGCCTGTTCCAACACTCTGTCGCCTTCACTGTGAAGAAGTTCCTTCTGATAGCTATATGGAACCTCCTGTGTTCCAGCTTGCATGCTTTGCCCCTTGACCTATCACTAGATGACCTTGAGAAGAGCCTGACTCCATCCTCCTGACACCCACCCCTCACATATTTATAGACATTCATGAGGTCACCCCTCACCCTCCTCTTCTCCAAGCTGAAGAGACCCAGTTCCCTCAGCCTTCCCTCATAAGGCAAGTTGGTGTTCATCATCTTTGTTGCTCTG